>WAAB01001655.1:163605-223848 GCA_013389865.1 Piaya cayana | reverse complement strand
TCAATACCCTTGGGTGAATCGCATCCGGCCCCATAGACTTGTGAGTGTCTAGTTGGGCAAGCAAGGCTCTGACCACCTCCTCTTGGACCACGGGAGCCTCATTTTCTCCTCTAGCTCCTGGATTTGTACACAGGGGGAACAACTTTCTTTACAATTAAAGACTGAGGCAAAGAAGGCATTAAGTACCTCAGCCTTTTCCTCATCCCCTGTCACTGTTGTTCCTTCTGCATCCAGTAGGGACTGTATGGTCTCCCTAGTCCTCCTTTTGTTGTTAATATATTTATAGGAAGGTTTTTAATTATCTTTCACAGCCTTTGCCAATCTGATTTCTAGTTGGGCCTTAGTCCTCCTGACTTTTTCCCTGCACCATCTCACTTCCCTCCTGTAGTCCACCCAAGAGGCCTGTCCCTTCTTCCAAAGCTCATAAACATTTATCTTCTTTTTGCTATCTCTCAAGATCTCCCTGCTCAACCAAGCTGTCTTTTTGTCCCTGCTGGCTCTTTTCCTGGAACACGGGGATGGCTTTCTCCTGAGCTGCTAGGATTTCCTTTTTGAAGAGCTCCCAGTACTTGTGGGCTCCCTTGCCCTTACAGACTGTCTTCCATGGGACTTTGTCAACCAGCCTTCTGAAACCTACTAAACCTAATAAAGTATGGCCCAAAGTGCCACCTTGGCATGACTTTTTATCCCCTCTAGGGATTGAGGTGATACATATTGAAACTGAATCACCTAAAAATGCGTCTGTCACTTTCTGTACATTACTGGGTTTGCAAAGGATGAAGATCTGTCATTTTCCCATCCTCACTTCTTACAATGTCATGGGTTTTTCCAAACAATCTCATTCCCTAACCTGGGCAGAGACCGAGGAGACTTACCCTGTTTTACAGTGTTCTGAGACCAACACCCACCTCACTAGGACCTCCTTTCAGGTAGTTATAGACAGTGATAAGGTCTCCCCCTCAGCCTCCTTTTCTCCAGACTAAACAGCCCCAGGTCCCTCAGCCACCTCTCATAGACCTGCTCTCCAGCCCCTTCATCAGCTTTGTTGCCCTTCTCTGGAAAGGGCACTCCAGCCTCAAAATGTCCTTGTAGTGAGAGGCCAGGCACTCACACAAAGTCAGTTGGTGAGCACCAGTGTTATTCTTGCAAGGATAAGAATTTTCTAAACAACATAGAATGTATTAGAAAGGATGGACATTCAGAGATTAGTTTCTGTGATTTAGGACAACTCGCTTCCATGTGAAAACACCTGGAGCCACTGCAATGTATTTTCCAAAAGGGGAAGGAAGAGCTGAAAGGGAGAAGGAGAAAGCAGTGGTAGGGTTCAGGGCTTTTTGAGATGTTTAAAAATTTTCATCTGCCCTGTGACCTAAGGTTTGTTAGCTGAGATTTAAATGTTTGCAATTACCCTCTTAAAGATGCCAAACAGATAAAAATGAGACAGGCAATACTAATATTGCAAGAAATGAGCAGTGTCAAAAAGGCTTACTACAAAAATGAAGGCTGCGATCTCACTTTGGAGACTAAACCAAGGATTTTCAGAAAGCTCTATAACACCACCTACGATTTGAACATCAAAACGTTTCTGCTACTTAAGTTACGGCAGCAGACAAGTAAAAGTCACATTTTAAACCACTATTTTTTTCCTGGCAGTTGCATTAAAGTATTAAAATATATTTTAAAAAACATTCAATGCAACATTAGAGAGACAGAGCTAAAATAAATAAACCAAGTAAACCAGTAAAAAAACAAAAAAAGAACTCTTTTAGAGGGAGTTAGGAAGAAGGAGGAGTTCTTTTAACCTTCATGTCCTCACACGCAAGTTATTCTGTACGGATTCTATAACACACAAAATGAGTATTGCAAATACCTGGTGCAAATTTTGTCGTCCCAAAAAATCTAACAGTGCCAGTCCTCTGTCCTACCACCAGCACTCTGTCTCCAATCTGAATTTCTCCTTCATCAAAAGGGTTTTGCCTGGTAGCCGGAGAATTATGCAACCCTGTTCAACAGAAGAATGAGATCTGAAATTATTGATGTATCTTTAGAATTTAGGGCAGTCTTAGGCAGCGAGCAAATGGAAGGTGGTTCTTTCACAGAGTGTACCTTTCACACACAGCAACACACCACAAATTATGCTTAAACAAAGAACTGCTTTGATGAACATAAACAACATGGACTGCAGCTACTTCTCTGCAGTGATCAACTCCAAGAACACTTTTCTGCTTGAAAATGTTCTAAAAAGTTGCCAAGCTTAAGTTTATGGTTAAACTACTTCCCAAGAGTCTATCTTGAGCCATCTGAGGTTCTGAAACAGCATAAGTGGTACTATGTAAGTATTAGAGCAGTAAACTCCCACTCGTCAAAATACACCTCAGTGAAAGAGTACAACCATACCAGCACTAGTTTTAGATGAGGCAGAAGATGTTCTGGTCGCTGGCTTTTTATTGCTGCTGGTTGAATTCCGCTTCCTGGAGTAATTCTGTTTGCCTTCCAAGGAAGCAGTAGAGGAGGAGGAGCTGCTGTACCCAAGAAAGCCTGAAAGACATAAACAGCAGTCGTCCTTCAGAGGTGACATTTGGAAAAGGGTAGGTTAAGCAGAAGGGAAAGCTGCTCCAGGAAGGAAGTTCTGTGTTCTACCCAGTGTGGAGAACAAAGTGAAGAACCAGCACTGGGGATTGTAGGGCAGTACTGACACAAATGCCTATCAGGGCTGATGTGCACACATCTGACTCTGCTTTGGGAATCCAGGGATAGTTCAGTGCTGGAAGAGGTCTCCAAAGCCTTTGTTCATTACTCCATGGAAGTGCTTCCAAGCAGTCCCAGGCATATTTATTAAAACACATGAGTGTAAAGAACAAGAGGTCATAGCACCACTCTTTCAGTACCCTGCGCATTAAAGATTCAATGGGAAGTGGAAGGAAGGCGATATTACAGGAGTGAATTACTGTCTGGAAAGCCTACTGTATTCCATTACATACTGCATCAATATTACAGTATGCACTATAAAATACAAATGGGAAATAAATCACTTTTATTTCCATTTGCAAATTGTGGTATCTAAACTGTCCAATAAGACTTACATTTTATTTTCCTCGTTCCTTTTCAAGTCTCTCCCCTTTCCTACCCCCTTGTGGCAGGATACAGCAGGACATCTCTCTGCCTCAGTTTCTCAATGGGAATAATTAAGATAATATTGCTTTATGCAACTTCCCAGAATTCCAAGAGGCTCAATTCATAAGTTTTCGCAGAGGACCTCAATATTGACACAAGGTCAGTGTGTTCAGCCTAATTTAATCCTCCAATTTGGCAAAAGGAGGAACTGCAGGAACACAAATGCAGTAGTCAAAGGAAAAGTTTTGGTAGCCAGGAACATACTAAGATATCGGCTGCAGCTGTGCTACGATGGAGAAGACACACATGATTGACTACACAGTGACTAAACATGCAAACTTCAGCTCCAAGGCCAAGCGATAAAGACCCACGTGCATCTGCAAACACGTACGACCAGTCCATGGTTCGCATTTCATCCAGTGAGGGATCCACTGGAGGTCAGACCACTCAGCACTTCTACATGAATGCCACGAAAGCGGCTGGTGCAGCAATACAGAAACCAAACCAGCCACTGAGATGCCTGTCTGTGTGGGAAACATGAGGCAGGAGAAGAGCAGCAGCAGGACTTCAGTAGGTCCTGTAACCCATTCTTCTTCTATCAGACAAAGCAGCTCTTCAGTAGATCACTCCCCACAGGTCGGTGCTTGACCTGGTTCTTAAAAGCCTTCTGGCAGGGAGATCTCAGTAGTCTCTCAGCAATAACTGTCTGTCATAATTATCTGTACTGGTACAGGAAGGGTATTCCCCTTCTAACATAAAACCTGAAAGTTTGAGTTTTAGCTCAAGATTCCTTACTCCCATTACACATGCAGAACTGGCTGTACTGTTCTTTGTATTTGAAAGCTTCCTGACTTATCCCTTTAATTTTCTTTTTAATCACACAGTCACAAATGACATCAGTCTTTTCTCCTGGAATGTTTTGTAACACCAGTTATTGCAGTGTCTCCTCCAAACTCTCTCCAGGTGATGTACGGCATTTTTGAAACGCAGCCTCTAAAACTGGATGCCATGCTTGAGCCAAGGCCTTACCCGTACCAAGCAAAGCAGCCAGGCTGTCTCATGTATCTAACAGCTGACACTCCTTTTTGTACATACTGGAACCTTTCCAGTTGACACAGATGTCTCAGATTTAACTTCTAACACTCAAGATCCCCACGCCCTTTTCTACACAAGTATTGCCAGGCAGGGCATTCCAGGCTGTAGTTTTTCAGTTGACTGTTTCAGTCTTGCTACAGAACTTTGTAGTTGTTCTTAACTACTTTAAGCTGGACGTTCCATTTTCCTAAAGGCCTGATGGCAGCATCATCTAAATGAGCCTTCTCTCCACAGCCCTTACAGCCTTCAAAAGCTTTGGATGCCTACTAATTGCAGAAATCATATTGTATCCATCAAGCTGAGACGCTGGGCAGCCCACTATGTGACCAGAACCTAAACACCACATCATTAAGTGCCCTCCAGAACAAAATGCTGGAAACTTCTCACTACACCAGGGTTTTTTTAGTTCACCTCTGAGAAAGTATCACATAGAACAGTGATGGAATACCTCACAGTAGTCTCTTCCTCGCAGCTCTTCAATGATGGACGATATAAAAAAGATGCTTTTCTTCAAAAAAGGGTACATTCAAATTCTCACTACCAATTACTTCAAAGCAATACTGCTTTGGCCCACTCTTGCCATATGATTTTACAAATGAAGTCTCAAAGGAGACCCATTTTTAGTTTGTTAGACGCCCCCAAAAGCAAGGTCCCTTTATGTTTGAAGTTCAGCACACAAAGTACTGCTGCAGCAGAAGTCGCTACCCAATTTGGAAATGAGATAATTGCAGAGAGCAATTCATGTGCAAAAGGAAATGTTTAAGCTAGGGTTTCATTTCTCTTATTTGAAGTTTCTTATTATGGAGCCTTCCATGTCACAAAGCCAGGCTGTTAAGTGCTGTTGGAGGTGTGCTTAATTACAGCAGTTTGAACATACAGACACAGGAGAATATCCACTCCAATGGAACACTGGCACAGTTCTTCATCAAAATCCAAGCAGTGGTGATACAGGGCAAAAGGTCTCCCTCAGAAACCCAAGGTGGGAATTCTGCAGACCCTCCATAACAGCCTTTACTAACAGATGGCTTTCAGCTTTATGGGCTTGTCCACAGATCTGAACAAAAACTGTTACCAATCCATTACAGAATGCCAGACAAACAGCCACACAAATTGCTCTTGCTCCTAGCCAATTAAATACATACAGGCTGCTTGGGACAGGTAGCCAAGGCAACTCTGTCCTACAGAGCAGACACAATACTTCTACAAAGGCAGGGCAGTAACTGTGTTTCCTCTGCCTTACGCAAAGTTTTTCTTCAAGATGTTAAAAAATAAGAAAAAAAGTCCATTTACCATCTTTCACAGGTATATTTTTTCCCCTGGTAGCAGTCACACAGTTGGTTTCAGAAGTAATGTCTTTTTTTGTCGCCATATTTAGACCTATAAAAAGAATATATATAATTAAATATACACATCCTAACACTGAACAGTAATTTTACAGTAAAGTCATGTGCAAAACAATTGGACAGATTTGCAGGGTAGTGGATACAACAGATAGAATAGCTAAGAGTTGCTCAGACTCCTGATAAATGGGTGAAATAAGACTGTGCCACAGTTCAGATGGGTAAACACAGATGTTAAACTCATTAAACCAGTCTGACAAACAATAAGCAAATTATTAATGTAAAATTAAAGGAGTGTTACTTAAATATTTCAGACATGTACATCTATTATAGCACAACACATTTACAGCACTTAACGCACACCACCGCTAGTATTAATGACCCAATGTCTGCATTCAGGACTATGCGTAAGACCAACTCTTCATTCACCTACATTCACCTCTTCATTCCACCTACAAATAATGCAGTAAGCGTGCCAATACCTTTTTTAAGAGCCTAGTTTTTAGAGCAGCAATATCGTGATGTGAGGCTGAACTAGCAGAGCCACAGCAGTTCTAATTTGTGAACAGCTGGTATTTCTGACAGGTTCCTACCCTCACTCAATGAAGAAACAGCTCACCTATGATGGATCCTCTCCCTGTCGTGAAAGAAAAATCACATCTTTTTTTATTTAACTACCTCTCTCAGATCAATTCAGCTATAGGGACTGAACTAGTTTGCAGATGTACTGCATTTTCAAAAATTTATAGTTTAGCATCAAGCCATCGGATCAAAAATTTAGTGTTTGTACCAAGAACACATTTTGCAGTTTGATCACAGCCATCCTTTCTCTAAAAACTTGAAAGAGACCTATTATCATCAATCTGGTGGATTTTTCAAATCCAGCAGAACTCAAACAAATTTTGAAATCTCTATGAAGAGTATTTTACTTTGCAGCTTATAATCACATCTACAAAAAGCACGTTCATTTCCCTTGGATCATTAAGCCTATGTATTTCAGGGATGAGTTTAAAGGAAAGAGATGTAACCTGGAGATGGACAGAAACACTGCAAAGCAAAGTTCTACCTCTGTAGCGTCCTCCTCCCCTCCAGGCAGGGAGTCAGACAGGCACATTGATTCCAATGGACCTCTCAGCGCAAAGGCCCCTTACAAGCGGCAGCTCCAGATTGCTGCTAGTAGCTATAAGATGATGCACAACTCACTCTGATTTTTATGTAAGCAAGCATTAAATGTTTAAGATGCACACAGACACAAATGCACCTTTGTGACAGAAAGGGTGGTTTATGGCCACACCATCTGGATCGCACTGTCCATGACAAGGAAACAGTCCCTGTCACTACAGTTTAATCAGTTCACAACAAATTGAGTCAACCACTGTAAAGTATTCAACAGCCCAATGCAGCATCAACCTGCTCCTTCACAATATTTCTAACAAACTGATTATTCTGAGTAGCTTTTTATGCAGGATGTCAATTTATAAATAGCTTACATATTGTGCTAGTTGAAAATATATCCCACTAGGCTTACTCTCTCCTCAGTCTATGTAGAGAAGACTTATATAAAATCATCTGAAATGCTGCCAAACTGCATCTCCTCCCCAAAGCTGGCGCAGTGCTTCTGTACCCTGCACAATGCCAGTACAGACTGGAGTGCTTTGGAGTGTTTCAGTAAAAGCAATGAGCGTGTGTGGATGCACACCTTCCATCCCTTAGCATGAGTCACTTAAATGGGGTTTGAAAGGCAGAAGAAATGCTGATGTAGTGAATTTAATGACATTGTTACATAGCCAGCTTGCCACGGGGCCAGATTACACATAGTGGGCATTGCACACAGTAGGGAAGAGCCTAAATTCCAACCACTTGGCACCTAAACAGATGAGGAAAGATAGATCATTCCCTATTTCACAATGAGGGAACTTACGCAGAACGACTCTCTAACTTGAATAAACTACTAAAGGACTGAGCTTGGAACTGCGCTCCGCAGACCCAGGCCAACTACAGGGACATACTTTCTTCTTCTCATTTGCCTCTGGTTTTACTCATACAACTTAATCAGCAGCTAAAACACAATCAGTTAAATAATTACTTGATCATTTAAATTACATTCTTCGATTTCTACACATAATGTTATATATAGATTAGTTTCTAGTTTCTCACACATTTCAGTGAGATGTTTCTAATTACCCAGGAAGATCTTAGTAAATGGAATCACCTTAAGTTTTTACTTTTAACTGATATCACAGCCCATCAGAAATTAACTGTAAAGACTCGGGAATCAATGTGGTGGTGAGCTACCTTTTCTTGTGGAGTATAAAAAGACTAGAACCTCTCATAGTACATTGGATCACTGTGAACACTAAGCAAGAACACTCAATGTGCTTCAATACCAGCTGAAAGGCTAATGAACTTGTAGTAACGAGAATACATGCGTAAAATATCTTATGGACTCCTCATTCCATGGGATGTTCACGACTGCTGCTCATTCATGAAGATTAGTAACTTCCTATTCTGTCTCTACATACAAGACAATACTCACCAGAATTCACCTTGGAAGTAACATGTGTCATATCTATCTTCTTGGATTTGACCAAAGGTGAAGATCGCATGGAAGAACTTCGTACAGAGCTTTTCTTGTGATTAGAAACCTTGCTTATTTTAGAAAGAGGTGCAAAGATACCTGGGGAGAAGATATACGTGTCAAAGAAGAACCAGGAGTGATACTAACATAACAAAACTTTCTGCTACTACCACTTACATCTATTAAACAAGGCATTTCCAGCCAGGACCATGGCCTGCTGTGCTGTCACAGCAGTGGTAGGGGAGGAAGGGTTGACTTAAACGAACAGGGACACCAAAAGACCTATCAAGCACCCTGAAGAAAGCAATTAAGGAAGTCACTGAAATGATCAGTTAGGATTTCCTTTTTGTCCTAATGGAATGGTCAGTCTGTTACAAGACTTCATATATCATGAATGTCCATGAAACACCAATCAAAAGAGTCATAAATCTCTTAAAAGAGCATGAACCTCTTAAAAAGGAAGACAAGGTAGGTAAAGAAACATGGCAATTACTGTCATAACACGAACAGTTTCAGCAATACAGGGAGAAGAACAGGAAAGACCATTATTATCTCCCACTTCCAAGGAAATAACCAGTAATTGAGACTGGTTATTTCAGTGGTTTTACAAATAGCTACAGTTGAAGGACTGGAAACTGTTAAGACAACCAATAGAGCAAATAAATAAATCACTGCAAAGAAAATCAGGAGAATTTGCTGTCTCTATTTTCCCAAAGTGTTCAAAATCTGTTCATATTAAAATTTGGGGTTTAAAAACTGTAGGAAAAAAACATACCGTGTTTCGGTGCACACTTGAAGTACTGGACTCTCCCAACGCTTCCATTGTTCTTCCCTTCTGGTTCATCCAGCTCCACACCAGCCCACTGGCCACTGGCAAATTCTGTTGTGCCACAAAATCTTAATGTACCAACCTAAAGCATGAAGTATCACCACATAATGATTCTGTTAAACAATTACTGTCCACAAGAACAGCATAGTTTACTAAGGAGAGAGCAAGTCACCTCCAAGAATAGAGAAATCCAAACATAATGATCACTTTCTCTGAAGTGACAGGTGATAGGATGTGAGGAAATGGCCTCAAGTTGTGCCAGGGGAGATTCAGATCAAGCATCAGGAAGCTTTTCTCCACAGAAAGGGATCTCAGGCACTGGCAGAGGCTGCCCAAGGAGGAGGGGGGGGCTACCATCCCTGGAAATATTTAAAACACAGGCAGACGAGGTGCTCAGGGATATGGTTTGGAAGTGGACTGGTAAGGCTANATGTAGTGAATTTAATGACATTGTTACATAGCCAGCTTGCCACGGGGCCAGATTACACATAGTGGGCATTGCACACAGTAGGGAAGAGCCTAAATTCCAACCACTTGGCACCTAAACAGATGAGGAAAGATAGATCATTCCCTATTTCACAATGAGGGAACTTACGCAGAACGACTCTCTAACTTGAATAAACTACTAAAGGACTGAGCTTGGAACTGCGCTCCGCAGACCCAGGCCAACTACAGGGACATACTTTCTTCTTCTCATTTGCCTCTGGTTTTACTCATATAACTTAATCAGCAGCTAAAACACAATCAGTTAAATAATTACTTGATCATTTAAATTACATTCTTCGATTTCTACACATAATGTTATATATAGATTAGTTTCTAGTTTCTCACACATTTCAGTGAGATGTTTCTAATTACCCAGGAAGATCTTAGTAAATGGAATCACCTTAAGTTTTTACTTTTAACTGATATCACAGCCCATCAGAAATTAACTGTAAAGACTCGGGAATCAATGTGGTGGTGAGCTACCTTTTTTTGTGGAGTATAAAAAGACTAGAACCTCTCATAGTACATTGGATCACTGTGAACACTAAGCAAGAACACTCAATGTGCTTCAATACCAGCTGAAAGGCTAATGAACTTGTAGTAACGAGAATACATGCGTAAAATATCTTATGGACTCCTCATTCCATGGGATGTTCACGACTGCTGCTCATTCATGAAGATTAGTAACTTCCTATTCTGTCTCTACATACAAGACAATACTCACCAGAATTCACCTTGGAAGTAACATGTGTCATATCTATCTTCTTGGATTTGACCAAAGGTGAAGATCGCATGGAAGAACTTCGTACAGAGCTTTTCTTGTGATTAGAAACCTTGCTTATTTTAGAAAGAGGTGCAAAGATACCTGGGGAGAAGATATACGTGTCAAAGAAGAACCAGGAGTGATACTAACATAACAAAACTTTCTGCTACTACCACTTACATCTATTAAACAAGGCATTTCCAGCCAGGACCATGGCCTGCTGTGCTGTCACAGCAGTGGTAGGGGAGGAAGGGCTGACTTAAACGAACAGGGACACCAAAAGACCTATCAAGCACCCTGAAGAAAGCAATTAAGGAAGTCACTGAAATGATCAGTTAGGATCTCCTTTTTGTCCTAATGGAATGGTCAGTCTGTTACAAGACTTCATATATCATGAATGTCCATGAAACACCAATCAAAAGAGTCATAAATCTCTTAAAAGAGCATGAACCTCTTAAAAAGGAAGACAAGGTAGGTAAAGAAACATGGCAATTACTGTCATAACACGAACAGCTTCAGCAATACAGGGCAAGAACAGGAAAGACCATTATTATCTCCCACTTCCAAGGAAATAACCAGTAATTGAGACTGGTTATTTCAGTGGTTTTACAAATAGCTGCAGCTGAAGGACTGGAAACTGTTAAGACAACCAATAGAGCAAATAAATAAATCACTGCAAAGAAAATCAGGAGAATTTGCTGTCTCTATTTTCCCAAAGTGTTCAAAATCTGTTCATATTAAAATTTGGGGTTTAAAAACTGTAGGAAAAAAACATACCGTGTTTCGGTGCACACTTGAAGTACTGGACTCTCCCAACGCTTCCATTGTTCTTCCCTTCTGGTTCATCCAGCTCCACACCAGCCCACTGGCCACTGGCAAATTCTGTTGTGCCACAAAATCTTAATGTACCAACCTAAAGCATGAAGTATCACCACATAATGATTCTGTTAAACAATTACTGTCCACAAGAACAGCATAGTTTACTAAGGAGAGAGCAAGTCACCTCCAAGAATAGAGAAATCCAAACATAATGATCACTTTCTCTGAAGTGACAGGTGATAGGATGTGAGGAAATGGCCTCAAGTTGTGCCAGGGGAGATTCAGATCAAGCATCAGGAAGCTTTTCTCCACAGAAAGGGATCTCAGGCACTGGCAGAGGCTGCCCAAGGAGGAGGGGGGGGCTACCATCCCTGGAAATATTTAAAACACAGGCAGACGAGGTGCTCAGGGATATGGTTTGGAAGTGGACTGGTAAGGCTAGACTCCACGATCTCAAAGGTCTTTTCCAACCAAACGATTCTATGATTCTGTGATCTCCCTGACTGTTGACATTCCTATCTTTCAATGCCAGCCAACCCATCTCACAAAATCATTTAGTCTTCCTGAATCTATTTTGTATCAAACGAAAGCAGTGGTCAGTGACAGATCTCGTAACGGCCAGAATTCAGCAGCAAGCACCACTGCACAGCACGGCCCCAGGTCACTGAGGTACCAGGGCACATGCCTAACACAAAGCTTTACTTTCAGTGTCTCCCACAACCATAATTCCAGAATCATGGCTATATACCTTGCTGAACTGGAGATCCCATGGAAATACTGGCTAAAGCATTCTATAAATATATCTGTGTGTATAAATATATATGTATAAGTGTATATATCAATATATATACACACGGCAAAGGTTAAAGGGTAGACTTCAGTGCATGCTTCATTTTTTCTTTGGAAAAGATTCCCAAGTCTTATTTTCTCCTTATGATTAAACACAATTCTAAAAGCAAGTAAATATTATAACCTTTTTCACTGTTCCAATATGCACTATATACACAGACTCTGAACAGAGAGTTGTCATGAGAATATCAAGACAGATCAGTATGGCTGGTGGACCTCGATCTCCACAAATAGACATTACAAGCTCACCAACTTGAACCAATGAGAGGAGGAATAATTAGAGATGAGTTTAGCACTGATTTTAATTCATCATTATATTTGATTTTTAAATTGGTTTTAGTAATAAAAACCTTTAATTTTTCAGTTGCTTGGTTTTCATTATCTCATGTGACTGTAATACCACTTATTCATTTTTCACTCTGAATTCCCTGCATATTCTGCCCTCAGAGAGTAAACAGAAAACATTTTTTCTTTAACATAAAGCTTCCCTGCTACTCTTTCTTAATGTTCTGAAAAGGAATAAACGTGATCCAGAGCTTATTCTTACGTTACTTGGAAGATCTTCACTCTTGGCTGGTACAGGCTGGTACATCACACTGACCTAGACACACAGACTACTTGGCTACCCACCCAGAGATCCAATATAACCCAGGAAAGTGCAGCCAAGCAGCTTAACAGATTCCTCTGTTCTCTAGACACCAGCCAGAGGGTTATTGCCAAACAAAAGGAAAGGACCAGCAGGCATCAAACTGGGGGTGGAGATGGCAAAACAGAGGCTCCAGTTTTGCACGCGCCCTAGGACTCCTGCAGGCAAGGAACAGAGGACACCATAGACATGGCAAAGGCAGCAGGAACAGAAGAGAAGAGTTCTCCCAACTGCTGGATCCCTGCACTCATGTTTCACCACACGTCCACTCAATTCGCAGTCTGGCACAGCAGGAGCCAGTGGCACTGGGGTACCCCAAATCACGCAAACATCCTGCCCTGTATAATAACCAGAGTGACAGGCACAGCAGGAACCAAGGGAGGAATCAATCTCCCCCCAGGACTGTACTAGGATTGGCCTCCAAGCTGCATTACAGCAAATAGATAATGAGAGTGCACAAGCAGGAAAGAGAGCAGAATCCATAAACATGGCTCAGAAAAAAAATGCAGTTCCAGTGCCCTTGTCCCCCTCTCCATATTGCAGAAATGAGAAAAGATGCAAAAGGAGATTAAGAACTGGGCACTGCTTTCACCATTCTGTTCTCCCTTTTGCTCCACCTTGCACACATTTACGGTTATGAAGGGAGAGGGGAAGATGGGGTTGAGATCACCTTCTCCATTCAGACAAACGGAGAAAGTGGGTAGCAAGTGATGTGGGAGTAGAATGGAGCAGCTCCTCCCACACAAAGAGAGAGGGAGAGCAGAAAGCAGATGTGGAAAAAGATGACCAAAACCCACAATCACATTCCTCCTTCCCACCCCCCATGTAGCAGCTTTGGATCCCTTAGGAAAAAAATGCTGGCTAGAAAGCCCTTCTGGCCTTTGGCAGCAGGAAAACAGCCTTTGACATCTTCACCACCACTGCAATGATACGCTTAAAAAAGCAATCAACCCACTGGATGCAGGAACGTTTGTCTGTATGCAGTAGCACCTTACAGTACTCATGGGCCTTACATGGAGCAAAATACAAACATCAGGACCCATTCCTTGCTACATTACCTTGCAGCTATGTTCTTCCCCCTTGATTTCCCTGTGCAACGGCCTTCTGTAAAAAAAACTTCAATGAACTTCTTGCTGTCTTTAAAGACTAAGGGGCTTTTGCACAGACTTCAGTTAAATCATAGAATCATAAAATGGTTTCAGCTGGAAAAGACCTTTAAGACCATTAAGTCTAACCATCAATCCCGCTTGGCTAAGTCTACTGCAAGACTATGTCCCCAAGTACAGTATCTACTTTTAAACACCTCCAGGGATGGCGATTCAACCACCTCCCTGGGCATTATCTTCCAATGCCTGACAACCCTTTCAGTAAAGAAATTCCTCCTAATATCCAACCTAAATCTGCCCTGGCACAACTTGAGGCCATTTTCCCTTGTCCTGTCACTACCTACTAGGGAGAAGAGATTAACCTCCACCTCGCTACAACCTTCTTTTAGGTAGTTATAGAGAGTGATAAGGTCTCCCCTCAATCTCCTTTTCTCCAGACAATGCAGCCCCAGGTCCCTCAACTGTCCCTCATAACACCTGTGCTTAAAACACTTCACCAGCTTTGTTGCCCTCCTCTGGACATGCTCCAGTCCCTCAATGTCCTTCTTGTAGCAAGGGGCCCAAAACTGAAACCAGTATTCAAGGTGTGACCTCACCAGCATTGAATACAGAGGAAGGATTACTTCCCTGGCCCTGCTGGCTACACCTTCCACACAGCTCATGCTTCCCTCACCACCCTGACCCAATTTCAGGAACGCACCACACAAAAATACAGAACGGAAGCTGCTTGCACTCTCGCTGGGTTCACTTTCAAACACTTCAGTTATGATAATTACAAATCTGAAGTTATATGAGAGAAATTATTAAAGGCCAAGTTACTCAAATACAAAATTTTGCTCAAAGCTTTCAATATTTAAGAGAAAAATATTTGAAATCTTTAAAAGAGTTACAGCACTGTGAAATCACTGCCCTTGCTATCAAAGCAAATAAAAGATATGACTATGAACTGCAATATCAATATTAGAGCTTTCAAATACATTTTTAAAGCATGCCTACCAAAGCAGCTGCTTAAAAGCTGTTCACACTGGAGCTGGAGCAGCATTACCTACGTTCTTATATATCCCCAGAACCACGTAATGTTGGCACAGCACTGCTTCAAAGATTTCAGCTGCATTGCACCAGTGAAACTGGGTTACTATAGGCTAAGCAGAATTCAAGTTTTCTTTTACTGCCTCCTGAAACCACCAGGGCAATTCAGAAACACACACTCATAACTGAAAGCTGGGCAACTCACAAAGCAATGTGCAAATCTTACTGTCATTCTGATGTGACACCAAAAATGTTATTAAAAGCTGAGCCATGCCAATGTGCAACAGGAGACTATTAAAACATTGTCTGCAGATACAAATGCAGACTGTGCCTGTCAAAACGGCTTTCCATACCAGTGACTTTCTTTAATGCAGAACTATTCAGCTTATGATGTTCTGCAACCACATCGTTACTGCCCTCCAGAGTTCATATCTTCCCTAAAGTGTTTTAGACCCTCAAATCTGAGGTAAGTCTCCAAACAGGTAAAAAAGCTGACTGCCCAGAAATTATGAGTAGTACAACCTGCTCATCGTACCTTCTGTCCTGCAATAACAACACGATCTCCCAGCTTCAGGCCAAGTGACAGAAGCATGGCTTTGCCTGTGACATGGTCATAGTTTGAAATCATGGCTTTTGAGATGTCACAAGAGAGAGGCACTGCATCCAGCAATATCTGCTTGATTTCTTTTGCGCTAGCTGCTGCATCTGCCATTTCCAGTGGCATATCAACTGGATCAGGAACCACATCCGCTGGAATTTGCCCTTTGTCATTCTGTGGAAACAGAACATAACACAGGATTCAGTACTGTCACAAGACAGACCTGATCAGGCAACAAAAGGGGCATTCATGAATTTTGTAATCCTCTTCATTAGATATTCTGCCAAGCATATAAACACCTATAAAGAGATCCACGTTTTTCAAAGGAGGATGTCACGACATCCTTAGATACACAAGCCAGCATTTACAGTGACATATTTTCAAAGGTGGTAAGTCATCAAAAGTTTTAATCTCAAGAAACCTACTGGAACTCAGATCAGATGAAAAGCACTCCTGTATCTAGCTGTGTGCCTGAGCAAGGATTCAGAAGAGTAGGCAAAAATTCTGGCCTGTAATACCAATACTTTAAAGCTAATACTTACCAATGAATTTATCCCTACCCAGTGTATAGCTCACTCCTTGGTGAGGCTTACTCCAAATGTATGATAGAATTTAATATATGTTGCACGTAGAGAATACACAAAGTTGATGTCTCATAAATGTTTGAACAAAGCAGTTCGGGTTTCTTTAGGTACAGACAATACCATGGGAGATGAACTAAGGACAGAGACCTTTTCCTCAACACTCATTCCCAGAAAGCAGTGACTGCAATTCCCTGTATGTCCCATGGGACACTGGCCCAAGGCCAGAGTTGTTGGAGCATCAGTTCAGTTGGAGCCAACTGTAACTCATGGCTAGTTGGCCAGACAGCAAGCTGTGGGGCTGTCAGACTGCTACAGAGCAAGTTCTACCTACACATTCATTCTTCAGCAAATGCGTAACCAACATATTTCATGACATCTATGGAAACACCATTATCTCAGTCTTCCAAATTTATCTTAACTGGGCCCCTGAACTCAGAAATTACCAGAAGCTCTGAGAGGGATGACACAGAGCAAAACTGTATTTGCTTTGTTTCCCCCAAAAAAACGACTAAAAGCTCCCTATAACTCTCCCTGTCTTGGCCCTAGAAAACTACAATCCTTACTCAGCATTTACACTCTGCTGTCCTCATGCAAGCAAACACTATACACCATCTCTGGTCAGAACTGTATTGTGGGGTTGAAGAATCAAACACCTATCGCTCCTTAAGAGTCAAAAATGATTCTGTAAGCACAAGGTCATTCAAGCCACAGCACACCAAAACCAGGACATAGTGGGGTTAAGGCTGCACAGAAGTTTTAGTTCTCAGCCACTGCATTAACGAGTGTTCCAGTCAGGCCGATCCTGCAATCCAGGTCAGCAGGTGCCCTGCAGACCTTTGCGTCCACACAAAGTAGAAGCAGGGCAAAGGGAAAGAGGCAAAATTGGGCAGAGCAGAATAAGAGTGCTCTTCTCAAGGGCAGAGTCACTGTTTGCCAGCTCAAAATGCCTGTGCAACTACAAAGCAGTGTTCCCGGCGACAAGAGGCTCTTAAATGCTGAAACATTACACCCACAGGGAATAATGAGATAAAGAAGAAAAACAACCTTTTCAAAGAGATCTAGATTGAATATCATGAACTGTATGAATAATGGTATTCCAGAAGATTTCACACCATCATTGCCATATAAAATGACTTGAGTACCCTTAAAGCAATTATAATTCCTCATTTAAAATGTGCATTTGAAAATGGAGATCAGAGATACTGCCGATACTAAAAGAAAAAAGCTCCAACCCCTCAAGGCCCCCCCCAAAAAAAACCAAAAAACCAACCACAGAACACAATCAAAAAAATCCCCTCCAAACACACTCTAAACCCAAGATACATACAGCAGCATTTCACACTGTAACTCAGTCCTGTTATGTGGTTGGTAAGCAGAGTTTCTGCATTATCAGTTACTTATGCTAAGATCAAGTTCACTGCTAAGCACCACACTGTGCTTCTGGAGGGTATAGACTGCAGGCCTATATTTCTAAAGAAGTTCAGCACACCAGGACATCGGGTGCCAGACACAAAGGAGCATTAAATGGAGGTTCAAGCAACAAACAAAACACCTTGGAAGCTATCAGAACTAAAGAACCGGACTGATGTAATCCACAAACTTCAACACAGAGGTAATGCAAAGCACACAGAGTTATCAGTAGCTGTTCTGAAGCACCATAGCTCAACAGAACGCATTTTCAGCAGATCAAAATCAGACTGTTCAATTTTCCAGGTACATTTTTCATGTTTGGATGAACTGACTACCTAACTCCTTACCCTAAAGGCAGGATTTGCTCCATGTTCCAGTAAGCACTTGACAGCTCCTGTACAAAGGTTAAATGCAGCGATGTGCAAAGCTGTTCCAAAATCAAAATCACTGCAGGTGGCATCCACATCTGCAATGAAACATCACATGTCAGCTATGCAAGTCTGTTACACGAATGTTGTGCCCTACAGACCCCTTGCGAGGACACTAATTTTTACAGTTTTAGTTAACATTTACACAAACACCATTATTTATGTAGTACATGCATACAAGAAGCAATTCTACACAGAATATAAACCCTATCTGCCTCTGTTCATTCATACCTGAGCTAGTCTGGAAGATAAGCCTTTATTTTCATTCATTCTGTAACACTGCTATTGAACCACAATACCATTGCTATTCAGGACACCCAATCTACTGTGCTAAGATTAATGAGTTAGTAACTTCAGGTATGCATGTAAATTAATGTTTCAGAAATATTTATATTGTATTGCTTCTAGGTGTCAAATACTCAAACAAGATGTACATTTAATCAGTTGTCTTCCTTTGTGAGCAGGCAGTGGGGCAAGGGAAAACTGATTAAACCTCTGCTTTACATTGATTTAATTACTAATGGCCAGGAACGAGGCAAGAGCTAGTGTTTTTTATCACTTCTTCATTTTCTAAGTATTGCGCTCTGAAGGGTCTTGCACTGATAGTCTGGAAAATGAAGCACTGCATTGAATACAGGAGATTTAGCACAATATATATTGCTGTCAGCTGTTCCCCATGTATCTTCCCATCTGCCATGAAGTTATTGCTGTTCCAGAAGACTGGAGTTTTAATGTTTATTTAGTGTTAGGCTCCTCTCCTAAGCCACACAAGAGAGACGTCCACTTGGGTCAATTATGTATATGACCGTTAATTAAAATGCCAGCTGATTTAATACACTAACCAAAGGCCAACAAGTATTAGCAATAACAATAACATTGCAATTTGAAATACTGGTGGGGAACGTAAAACTTGCCACCTCAGGCCTGTACAGTCTCCTAGTGTCTTCCAGGATCAGCCTCTGTCCCGAAACACACCATGTGGTAAACAATGTACCTCCTAACTGTATCAACTGTATATAGTTAATTAACATTTTGAGGCAAATAAAACATCAACATACAGAGAACATGTATACTTATAAACGTCTGCAAAAATACGTCAGTTTTATACATACCAATAGCTTGACATTGATTTTCATCGAGATCAAAGATAACAAATTTTGGATAAGATTTAAACAGTTTTACAATTGCAGGAATATGAATACACACTTAGCTAGGTTAAATTAACTGGCACATGCATGGAAAGAGACTGCATTGACATGACGCAATCATAATGACAGCTACATATACAAAGGTATCTTTTAATACAAAATCTCGAAGACCACTGCCAGTTTAGAACTGAGTAAAGCTTGTGTAGTTGTATACAACCATTCAAACTTCCATGTGCAGTAAGACTATCAAGTATTTTCTACACATGCAGGAACCAACTTGCAGAACAGCCATCAGAAATCAATATGCAGCAATGGTCTGTCCTTAGCAACCTACACAGGTTACAGTCACCACCAAACAGCACACACATTTCTAGTTCTTAAGCCTTTAACCATTTTTTAATGGTTGGACTCGATTATCCAGTGGGTCTCTTCCAACCTGGTTATTCTATGATTCTATGATTTTTATATTTAAAACCTCTAAAAATCTAAGATCCAACTCACCATCAATTCTGACACCTGAGGAGAAAACCTGTATAAAGAGTTTAACTGCAGAGCATAAGAAAGGAAAGATTTTATCAGTAAATCAAAAGGAGACCTCTGTGGTACTGCCCATCTCACAGCAGGTATCTCAGAGTTAGCAAACCACTGCCTTGAAAAGCTCTATAAATACCTTAACAACCCTTCTCTCTCCAGTTCAGAATGGGCCCATCCACAACACAGTTGCCTTTTACATACACCCCACAAGCTGCCTGCTGACCTAGTGAGCTACGATTATTCTCTTAATTCAGACCATCCATTTTTTTCACATCACTGGGCAAATTATTTTACATATTTTCTGAGGTTAAAAATAATCATCTGCTTCTCCAAGAGCTGCCAATTGCCAAGGCGTTTAACTAGTGGTTTCCTTAGAAATGAGAATGAATTCCCACCCTTCCTGTAGGCACCATACAGGAGATGAGAACATACAGGAGATGAGTCCTGGAAGATAAATGATCTGCTGATGTGAATTATGGAGACCAGACTACGAGAATGTGATGGGGACTTCACTACTGTCCAGTTGTATTATGTCTTTTGTTAGCAACCCACACGTTATCTCTCAAGCATGTCCTACTAGGAACAGCTCTGTTTAACAACTACCTCCATAATGACTCATGGCATGGCAAGCAAGCTTCATGTGCTCCAAACACCTACCAGTCTTTCAGAATCCTGAGACAGTGTCTGTAAGTACAACTAGCTGAAAAAGGGCATTAATCATTTTGCAGTATGGCACAATCAGTAGGATATCAGGTAGAACAAGTTAGCATTTGTGCAGTTTTAGTATTAAAATTGCTTCCTGGTTTTGATATCCTGACCAAATGAGGAAAAAAATGGTGCAGGATCATTTCTGTATTTCCATTAGTACAAACAGGGCTCCAACTACCATTTTGTTCAGATCAGAATTCCAAAAGGCTTATGCCCAACACTAAGGCAAACTGTTCCTTACTCATAACCTGGATAGCCAAGAAGTGAGAAAAATGAGTGCATCAAAGTTGCTTTAGTCACTAGTTTCCCACATAACATTGCCAATCCCTACTTCTCCTTTACCCTTCTCCCAACATTTCAAACTTACTTCTCAGTTTTTAAGGAATCTTAAAATCCCTAAGAATTTGCCAAAATAGTTACATCCTTGGTTTTCCTGCATACATTCTCTTAGTCTTCAACAACTGAGAATTATCCTGCTTGCCTTCTGTTCTATTGAATACTTCTCTATCATCCCCTACAAAGCGCAAGTTAACCAATTTTGAAAACAGCAATGAAATCTGTGCATTAACCACATAAAAATAGGTTAAAAGAAACATGAATCCACAAAGCTGATTGCAAGAATAAGAAATGAGAAAATATTTATCTATAATGGATAAACAAACCCCACTACTCACCAGACTACAGTCAAGAGAGTAACAAAACAGGGACAACTATGTGGAACAAAAGTGACAAAGCCTACCTTTTGGTTTTGCATTTTTCAAAATGACACTGATAAGTTCTGGAACATCAAAGTAGGCAGCATAATGCAAGGCATTCATATTGGTCCAGCGACTGCGTAAACTGCTATCAGCACCCAAATCAATGAGCTGCACTGCAAATTTTACAGCAGTTTCAACATCACCTGCAAGGCAAATTTTGTGAAGTATGCATTAGAGATGTAATTTGGCCTGCAAAATACACGCATTCTTATGCATAACAAATGTACATTAAACCCTTAAAGCTCACAACAGAGTAATTATATCTTTCTCTTTAGGAGTAGGATGCCCTTTTATCATAAAGGGATGAAATCTCTGCTGCAATATATAATAACACTACGTGTTCATCTCTATTGCAGATAATGTCACCCATCAAAACCAAGGATTTTAGTCTCTGATAGAAGAACATTGCAATGTATGTCAAAAGTTCTGCCACCACCAGGAAAGCTGACCTCTGCCAGACCTCACTTAGAAACTTAGATCATAATCAGAGGAGCACTGGGTCTGGGCCAACAAAAAAGCAGCAAAACACAGAAAAGCAGAGGTGTTCAGACAGAGTTAAAGATGCTCTTATTTTCAGTACTTATGAACACTATAATGTAAGCAAATTTTATTGTGTTCTTCTGACATGAACAGGGTGGAAGAAAACAAAGAGCCAGTCACCTAAACATTCTAGTTTCAGCAACTGTTTGCAGTTTGTACCTCTGTCTGAAACAGCCTCTGCCACAGTAAATAGATGTTTATGCCAATACCACTCTTCACAGTCCCTGTACCACTAACTCAGCTTCCACCCAATCATGACAGCCACAACTGCGCTGCAGCTCTGCCCCTTCCTGTCTGATGCCACTGGAAGAGCCAAAACCAAGCACTAAAAAAATCTACTGCAAGGAGAACTTCTCTAACAGTTAGTGAGATTAGCCTTTGTGATCAATGACTTTTTTACAGCTATAACGTTCCTTTACTCACCAATACCATGAGCTCCTGATTTGCAAGTGTAATGCAGGAGAGTCATATCAGTCAGTCCATCTCTGTCATTCACATTGCAGCCCCTTTTAATGATCTGAGAGACGAGAGGAAAACAGGCACGTTTTAGCTCTGGCACACCTGACATCAGCACCATTAAGTGCACTATTTCAGAGATACTGACTTTGGGATTCACTTAAAGGGCTAATAACAAAGAAGCCTGCCAGAACAGACTGTAACCACAGAACTGATCAACATGCACAAACGTAATTAACAGCATTACATGAACATCATTAACTTAACTTCTTAATATTATTACTTACAACATACATTTCACATCTGGAAAAGTTAGCTGCTTAACTGAATGATAGGAAAATGACATCATTTATGAAGTCTCTCCTTGTTCTTTGATCTCTCAGCAATCCCCTACTCTGTCCCAAAAGAAAGGCCCTGGTTATACTACAGTAGAAAAACTCTAACTGTACTTCCCCACCTGTCTAGAAAAGCCTATAACCTACTCAAAAACCAAGAAAGTAGGATGAAATTGCTAGAAGCCAGGTGTCTTCTGAAAGCAGTCAAATGCAGGCTGCAAAAAGTCACGATCCTAACTCATTCTGTACCTTGGAAACATGGCCCTTAAGACCAGGCCTTACTGTAACATCCCAGATCAGAGCTTATGATTACTGCCAATCCAGGAACTCAAACACGAAAGTGAAGGACCCCTAAACAACTACTTTGAGAGGAAACATTGTTTCTGCCATCTATCCAAAAGGTACTGAATTTTTATCCACCATGTTTCTTTTCCAAATGAAAGTCAACAACTTAGAAAACAAGGCACCGATCAGCAACTACTCACGAAAAGGCAGAAACTGCACCTGCGTTTAGGATTAGTTCTGCTTCTGAATGAAATGAATTTATTTGTTGCCACCATAGTCCTAAAAGCATTCAAGGATCTTCATATATACCTCACCTCATTCCCAATAATATCAATGTTCTGCTGGACCTGCGGAACCCATTGCCTTAAGATTGCAAACAATTCTGAAACCGATGTTTTGGGGTCGAAAAGTATTTCTTGGCATGCTGCATCATTGGGGTCGAAGAAGGAAAACTCTGTTAAGAGAAAGGAATCATTAGGCACAATTGTAAATTCTAACATGCATCTAGTTTTGCAAACTTGAAGGCAAAGGACAGTGGAGTCACTTCACTGCTAAACACACTGGAACATCCCAGTGTTGAATTCATTTAGAAGTTTTCCTTTAATATCTGGTCTGTTTTTCCTTTATTACCAACGTCTTGCTTATCCTTCTGAATCAACAACCAGTACAATGGTAGTGCAGCACTGACTAAGTTTAGGGAAGGATGAACAGGGATGGGCATGGATTACACTAATGAGGGCTTAACTCTTCCTTTGAGTTTGCCAGAGACTGCTGGTTCCAAATTGTTCCCAAGCACAGGCAAGCCCACTGATCCCTCAGGGATTAAATGCATACATGATTTCTCCACATGTTACAGAACTATGTCTCTTCCTTCTCCTTCCATCATAACTTACACAAGCAATACCAAATCACAAATACACGCACAAATCAGGAAGGCATTCTCTGGCCTCTATTGTTTTCAGATTCCATGAACGCACCAGCTGGTGGCAGCTGCAGCTGCAAACATCTCTAAAAACTAAGTCACCAAGTCAATATCAGAAAAAAAAAGATACAGTTTTAGGATTTTAAGCCTCATGTCATTTTTCAGGCAACCCAAAGTATAGATGTGAAAACCCTATTAAAGTATAAAATTTCATGTTACTTACAGGTATATGAGTGTGCATGTATATACACATACCGTGCTTTAAATCCATGGAATTTCTTCCAGCTCTGGAAAATTGCATGAAAGAGTCCAGATTGCAATGACTGTTAGGAGGGGGAATGGCAGCAGAACCTACTGTCATCAGTAGAAAAACATTGTGGAAAACACTGAAATTTTACCCCCACTGCAGCTACCAGGGAGCTGCCTTTTAAAAAGGCTTCAAATAAACCCAGTGCCAGGTTGCATCAATCACAGCTACAAGGCTCTCGGAGTAGACACACAGGTTAAGCAAAACAGAGCATCAGCCATCTGGGTGTGTGACACAGGACACACCACCTCTAGGTGAATCATCAGAGCCTCTCCTCAGAAAGAGAGCCTCTCCCAGACTGGATAAATAATAAAAGCACATGTGGAGCTCAATTCCTGGCTATCTAGAGCTCTCTGAACTACATTGCCTTGATTCAACAAGGATGAAAGGTGAGGACAACGTCACTGATGTTTAATGTGAAGATACACTTGCACACAGCACATAAAAATCACAAAACCCTCCTCTCCCAGCACTATACGAAGTGTGCTGCTTACCTAAATCCCATGCCTTGACACAGATCTAATAATTCATCTACTAACATATCAAACCACAGCTGATCTCAACCTGAAAGCTGTCAAACAGACAACTAGCCAGGAAGATTAATGATCTTGCACAACCATGTACCATTTTTACTCTACTGTGAAGCTTTCTGCCTTGAACCCAAACTAAATTACGTATCAGGAATCAGTTCTACCAGATTGTTATGATCAGCACGGCAGGGTAAAAGCCTGAGAATGTATTAAGTGTTAATAAAAACCATCATAAGAGCTTAGGAAGTGATCCACTGTGGAGCAAAAACCAAATAAACACTACAGAGAATGCATTAAAACAAAAAGTTCCACACAAGGACAGCAGAAACATCTAGATACTTCAAAATATTCCTTTCTACACCTCCATCTTTCCCACACATTGATCACAGTGCTTAACTGTATGAAGGAAAAATAAACATACTTAAGATAATGACCAAGAACCTTTATTGTGGTTTTACCAGCTTTACCCGCTTTACCAAGAATCAGCAATATTACTGAATGTTTTTGTTCAGTGTGCAGGCACAGACCGAGTAGGACAGACAGCAGTGATACTGTAGTGTTATCAAAGACATTACAACACACAATGCTTAAAGAAGGATGAATGGGAAATTTTTCAAAGGGTTAAGAAAACAGGGTGCAATGAACTACAGCAGTACTTAAAGCAGAAGAGGGCAGACAAGTTACAAGGCCAGGGCTAAACCTGTAACGACACGTACTGAAATATATCATGTGGAACTGTTACATTCCCAACTCATCAAATGGGCCACAAGAATGCTAAGTCTGTCGGAGACAGAACATTACATTACATTACACACATTCATTTTTTCCAATACAGTCAATTCTTGTAATCGATACAGGGAACGGAGGTGGAGACAGTAATCTTTAAAGCATACAGATGCTATTAACACCTTCTGCAGTATTCAAAGGCATTATAAGTGTAGCTATCTATGAAGACCCTTATCTACAGTAACATTTTCATAGAATCACAGAGTCACCAGGTTGGAAAAGACCCACCGGATCATCGAGTCCAACCATTCCCATCAATCACTAATAATAATTTTAATATATTATATATCATGTTTTAAATATAATTTAATATAATTCTATATAATAAATAGAATTTAAACATAATGAATAATGTTGAAGACAATTCAACATTATGTTGAAAGCCAAACACCAATACTTGCTATAATTTTCTGTTAACTTTCATTTCAGTCCTTACTACCTCAAACACCTACACTTCCAGCAGAAATATCTCCCATGGTGTATTGTTTGCATACTGAAAGCATGAGAAGTGTAACTAGAGGTTTTAAATGTAGTTAAGCGTTTACATCACATTTAATTACTGTGATTTTACATCTTAACACAATTTCTAGTTCTACACCAAGATGTAAAAAAAAAAAACCTACAAGCATCTGACCACACACAGAGAAGAAACGGTAACATAATTTAAAACATATGCAATAAGAAAAATACAAAAAGCATGGGTCTTCCTATTTCATTTCCTTTAAAAAATAACAGAGAATTCATTTCATAAGCAGTAAACTTGCTTTGGAAAGAAAGAATAAATTCAGAGTCAACAGCTTTTCTTAAAATCTCTTACTCAAATACCTTCTCTGCTGCTGACAAACTCATTTTCTGTTAAAGGTACATACCGCAGTCAGAAGGCATCGGTGCTGCAGCAACAGAAAAAGTAACAGAACTTTCAGAGTTTGCAAACAAGAACCGCTCTCTTTCAATGAGGGAATCTCCTTCAAAGGAAGGTTCTGGGAGATCCTCTATGGTCATCTTCTAGAAAGCCACTGCAGGAGGAAAAAGTGCATCAATAACCGCATTAGAAATACATTGAATCAGTCCTATCATAGTAAGATATAATATGCAATGAGACTAAAATCCTCCCTTTTTGTAAACATGAAGTATTACTACCATGGCATTCTTACAAACTTATAAATCTAGTTAGGAAGAGGCAGTGAGTACAGTGTCAAGGATATTAATTTTCTAGTTTTGATTTCACCACAAAAGTTGGACGTTATTCACGGAAAAAACAGCATTTCTCCCATTTTCCACTTGAGCCATACTGAAAATAACAATGCTGTAATTAGTAAGCATCTGGTGACAATGAATGGATTAGTAAGTTTCATAGCTCTATGAAAACATGAGGCATCAAGTACCATTCTGCACACTCCTTCCCTTCACCTTGAGCAAGGACCTTCTACAAGCTACAGCCTTCTCCTCTTAAAATTCTCAACACTTTAATCTTCCCACACAGACAATTTGTCACCCAGTGACTCACTCCTGGACTCATAATCAGCTCCTTTCCCAGTTTCTCCCCTCTATGTTTTAAGCAGTTTACTTACCACAGTGTTGTGATCCCGCCCTGATGTTGTTTCCAGCCAACTTCTCGGATCTCAGAGCAGCCTAGGAAAGAGAAGATAGATTACATTGCCCTACAGAGCACTAGTGACGTTTTCCAACAAGCAGGTCAGGTTACCTCCTAGTTACGGTTCACTTGCTAAGATTAAAAGAGCACTAGTTAGCACTTTAAGACTCCCTCCCTCTTGGGAAAATTCCATAACAAATAACAGAAAACATGAATTATTCTGAATAGGAGCAGGCATTACTGCTATCAGACTCCACTTACAGCTGAAAAACTGACATTCTGCTTCTTGAAGTTTCATGGTTAAATAAATACTGTGGGTAAAAGCAGTGCTCCTAGCAGATAACCTAAACTTAGTTTCTGGAAATGGATGTACAGCGCTCAACTCAGGAATTTGTTTAGCCATTGTGCTTGAAAGAAAGAATTCACAGTGCTTGTAGGCATGTTTGCTTTTATCACATTTAATTTATACACATAAGTGAACAGGAAACATTAAAAAAGTAGTCCGGTTTGGAGATTTATTTTGGTTTTTGTGTCCTACACACAAGCCGTGGGAATAGATTCATTCTAGTACTTCCCCAATAAGTTTGTCACACTATTTGAGAACTTACATCATCTACATTCTACTATAAAAAGAATTTTAGCAGCGGAATACACATGCTAATCTGTAAGTAAATAAATCAAAACCTCCTCTTCTTGCACACCATGCACAGCTCACCCTGTCCTCAGCCTGGAGAACAGACCCAGATGAAAAATGCTCATTTTCCTCCACCTAGTTTATTCCCTTGGTCATATGCAGCTGTACAAATGCACGTGCTAGCAAAAAAAAAAAAAAAAGGAAGATCGAGGAGGCAGCCACTGGGAAAGGGCAGGACTATTTCTTCCCACAGCATTATCAAATTGCTTTTGCTGAAGCAATCTTAAATTCAACAAGGCCAAAATATCACTAATTATTTCAATTACAATTTTCAGCAGGAAAAGTTAGAGTTTACATTTTGATGGCTTTATAGTCATCACAAACATGACAGCAATTACATTCTTGTATGACAGACCAGTAAGTCTCTTAAGCTGCAAATCACTAATTCAATCTCTTTGGTAAGGCAACAGTGAAATAGAGTTCCTACTACCTGATATTTGCTCCAAAGCTACAGCAAAAGAAACCAAAGCTACGCTTTGTAAAACACGACTCCACAACAGTTCTGTACAGGTGGCATGACAGACACTCAGGAAACACGCAAAGGAAAAAGCAGTGTGTATAAGTACAGAAGAGATGACGGCTGAAGGAATTAAAAGCTTTTTGCACAGCACTGCCAGCACAATAGTGAGGAAACACAGAAACAATGGAAAGCAGCCAGACCTGACTGACCTGCTGGTAACAGGAAGACGTGAGATTTGTCAAGTACGTTGACAAAAGCTGCTGGAAGTAGAAATCGGCAGAGACATTTGAAAATTAATACAAAGACTGTTGTTGCACATGGAAAAGCAGACTGAACAGACTGGAATCTCTGTGTTTGCAAGTATCCAGGGCTTCTTTTACTCTGAGGGGGCAAAGGGAAGAATACAACCCATCACATGAGTGGAAAGAATTCAGTGCGCAGACTACTAAAACACAGTGGGCAGGCAAACAGCTCATGTTGCTGGGCAGGTGACATGAAGCCCCAAGTGCTACAATCATTAATAAACCCGACACCATAAATGACTTCCCACGTTTGCCCCAACCAAAGCATGCATGTCCTTGCACCGTGAGATTTCCATTTGGGTCTAGGAATGTATTACCATGTCGTGAAACAGTACTGACCCATGCAATGTCACAGCAACAGCATGTTCTACACCCATGGCTGCCTCCAGAGACCGCAAGCTCGGGTGTCAGAACATCATAACCAGTCAATGTCACACACACGTACCTGGAAAGGCAAAACCAACACAAAAGGTTGAAAACTCTTATAAAGAAAAGACAAAATGGACTTGTCCTTGGAATAACTTCTGTTCTGAGCAAACACAACTGCCTGAGGTATTAGTAATATCCAACATATACAGACTCAGGCAGGAAGTCCTTGTGAAATGGAATGGAAGCTCCTCCAGAAGAACACAGATTTCCCTGCATTAGCAGGATGAGTTCACACGAACAGCAGGAGATAGTTAGAGACAGTCAATGAAAGGACAGATTTTCCTGTTCAAAGCACTGCCCAACTACCACTAAGTGTAGTTTAGTACAATAGAGAATACCGTACCTCCTAAATGCCAGCCATATGTTCTTCTAACTGAACTCAAGTCTGAAAATGAAAAATTGAAACTTCATGGCAAAAAAATAAGGAGAATTGAAGAAGTCATCAGATGCACGTGCACTTACACTGGCAAGATTAAAGAGTAACTACAGGTTTCCCAGTATGAACAGATTACAGAGAACCATATGGTACCTCAGCATATATAAAAAAAAACATTGTATAATCACAGAATCATGGAAGGGTTGGAAGGGACCCTAAAGCTCATCCAGTTCCATCCCCCCGCTATGGGCAGAGACATCTCCCACTAGATCAAGTTGCTCAAAGCCTCATCCAACCTGCCCAGGGACGAGGCAGCCACGACTCCTCTGGGTAACCTGTGCCAGTGCCTCACTACCCTCACAGGAAAACATTTCTTCCTAAGACCTCACCTCAATTCCCACTTTCAGCTTAAAAATGTTCCCTGTCATCCTATCCCTGCACTCACACGCAATACAGGACCCAATGCTATCCTGTAGCTGAGATTTGACAGCTTGTGTTAAAGCACAACTATGGAGTTTTTCTGCAATAAGGTCTCCAAGAAGATCTTATTGCTGCATTGGACACTTAGAAGGTAGAGAAAAGCTTTTTAGCAGGCCCAGTAGCAACAGCACATGGGTTCATGGTTTTAAAGTAAAAGGAGACATGGTATTAGGCAGAAATGTTTCATAGGGAGAGTCTGAGGTAAGGGCCCAGGGAGGCTGTGGCTGCCCCATCCCTGGAGGTGTTCAAGGCCAGGTTGGACAGGGCTCTGAGCAACCTGACCCAGTGGGAGGTGGCCCTGCCCATGGCAGGGGTCTGGAACTGGATGGGTTTTGGGGTCCCTTCCAACCCGAACCATTCCATGATTTTTCCTCCCTAGGCAGCTCGGATCCCGCAGGGGGTTCCACACTCACACACACCTCCCCCCCCGGCACGCGATGGTCGCGCCCTGCCCCGCGCACCCCCGCACGCCGGGCGGGTCCATTGGCACCGGAGGAGAGGGGTGCGGGGGCAATGGCTGCGCTTGCGGTGGGAGGAGACACTGCTGACAGGGAACCCGGCCCGGCCCGTGGAGAATGACTGAGGGCAGGACATGGTGCCCGTGGCGCTCCCCCGCGGGGACGCGGTCACCCCTCCTTCGCCCGTACCTGCCGTTCGCCGCCCGCTCCCGGGGCCTCCTGAGCCCGCCCGCAGCCGAGCGGAGCGAGCGAGGCCCGCGCCCCGCCTCTCCCCGCTGGTTGGCCTATCAGCTGCCAGTATCGCCCAAGGCCTCGCCCCTCACTGCCTGCCGGCCTATCAACTACAGGTACCTCTACATGGCCACGCCCCTCACTGCCAGCCTATCGGCTGCCAGTATCTCCTACGGCCACGCCCCTCCTTGCCCTGTGACCTATAAGGTGCCAGTATCGCTGCCTGGCCCCGCCCCTCCATACTAGCCTAACAGCTGCCGGTACCTCCTCAGACCCCGCCCCTACTTGTTCGTTAACCTATCAGCAACCAGTCTCGCCCATGACCACGCCCTTCCCTGCCGAGTGACCTATCAACTGCCAGTATCGCCCCTGGCCCCGCCCCCCTCTGATTTATCAGCTACCAGTCTCACACACCCTCCCCTCGGGTCCTGCTCCAGCGCCGCTCGGGCTGGCGGAGGCGATGTGGGGCGGGCGATGGAGGTGCTGGTCGCTCACCTGACAAACCTGCTTTCCCGGAGGTTTCTGCGCCACCACAGGGCTGCCTCTCCTCGCGGGAAGCGATGCAGGCGCTGCATTGGGGCTGCCCCCCCTTCTCCAGATTTGCACAACCCTAGAAACTTGTCCCGAAACCACTCAAAACAACAGGGTTGTGGCTCTTTTAGAGCCACAGGATTGTTTGGAAAAGACGTTTAAGATCATCAGGTATACGAAGCATGTCTGCTAAGAGGATGGCGACTCCCTTTTTACAAAATGCAAACTTTAAATTTCTAAGACTAAATATCACAGAATCATAGAATGGTTTGGGTTGGAAGGAACCCCAAAGCCCATCCAGTAACAACCTCCCTGTCATGGGCAGGGATATCTCCCACTGGATCAAGTTGCTCAAAGCCCCATCCAGCCTGGCCTTATGAGTCTTTATGGAAAACCACAGGGGCAATGGGTGTAAGTTGCTCCTGGGGAGATTCCAATTGGATTCCAGAAGGAAATTTTTCCTCATGAGAACATTGCAATAGTCTCTTATGGGAAGCAGTAGATTCCTCTACAGTGGACACCATTAAGGTTCAGCTTCACAGGGCACTGGGCTATCTCAGTTAAACTATAGATCACCTGAAGAGGTTGGACTAGGTGGTGCTAGAGGTCCCTTCCAACCTGGCATTCTATGACTGATTCTATCTTAAGTCCAACCGTAAACTCAACACTGCCAAGTCCACCACTAAACCATGTCCCTTAGCACCACATCAACACAACTTTTAAACCTCTCTGGGGAGGGGGGCTTCACCACTCTTTTGGTAAAGAATTTTTTCCTAATATCCAGTCTAAAACTCCCCTGGCACAATGTGAGGCCATTTCCGCTCATCCCATCCCTTGTTACTTGGGGAAAGAGATCAGCACCCACCTCACCATAATTTCTTTTCTTTTTTTTCCCCTGACCTATGCTTTACCCATACGCTCACTAAGGTGGATATTTAGCCAAGACTCCTTCAGAAAAGACCAGAAGACCCTCTGGCTCCAGAGAACAATCAATTTATCAGATCTAACAGAGAGCAAACTTTTGAATATCTGTAGAGTTCTTAGCAAAGAGAAAGTATGACCAAGAGACTGGACTACAGTACTACAACATGCAAATGTAAATACACATCACAAAACTGCTGCTGACCTTCAGCAAAGTTAAACAAATTTTCTCAGCTCCTTCAGTCATCTGAGTGCACCAAAAGCAATGGGGCAAACTGTTCTAGCTGCTCACTAGCAACCACATTTCTATTCAGCCCCTTTGCTTGTGCAGGCAAACCCCAAAACCAACTCTTTAATTTTCCACTTATGTTTCTTCCTCTGTTAATACTTCTATAAAGTATTCTTGCTTGATAAGGAAAGTTTCCTGCCTGTTTTCAACAACTTTTGTCTTGTCTCACTGCTGTTAAAAAAAAAAAGGTTCTGTTTTTGCAAACCTAGGTTTGGGAAAGCACTGAGATTGTATTTATTGCCTCATGCAACCAGTCCAAAGCAATTTACTTAGAAATTTTTAAAAAAGAGAAAGCATGAGATGAGCTTTAGACAGCCAGTTCTGAAAAGTTTATCCTTGCCCCAGAGTCAGATAAATTTTTGTCTCTCACTTGCACATCACCATTAGCACAGGCTCTGCATAGACGCATAGAGTCACTGGTTTCATTTCATTCTTTGCAACTACATTTCCTTCAAACCATGATATTCCTATTCTTTACTGTTGCCTCCAGGCTTCCACAGGGGAAACAGGATGGAGCTTTAAGTATTTCTGTTAGTGGTTACAGAAAGGAGAGGATCTCCTCCATCTCCCAGAACAGTGGTAGCTCAGCAGGAGATGCTGAAATAAAAAGCAGCAATTTCTTATTTACTTAGTGATATCTAGGCCGAAAATATGAACAGCTCCCTGGTTACAGTCAATAAAAGAAGAAAATGCAGGTTTCTTTCAGAGTAAAGTAGCTCTTTAAGGTTGTTGCTATCACTCAAGCTCCCTGCAGTTCCTCAGTGAGTAGAAATTGTTTCCCCAGAAGTCATCCACAAATANCGGAGGCTGCACAGGGTAGTGGAGTCCCTGTCCTTGGAGGTATTTAAAAAACAGGTAAACGAGATGCTCGGGGATATGATTTAGTAGTGGACAGGGACGGCTGGACTCAATGATCTTGAAGGTCTTTTCCAACCAACTGATTCTATGATTCCCCTTTTAAATCCTGGAACCTCTCAGAAATAGTCCCTCATTATTATTTTTCCTTATTTCCATAATGTTTAAGCTTAAATTACTAGTTCTACACTGAAATACCACACAGTTTTTAACCAACTGACTCTTTCTTCATAAGGCCCTGAAATCACTACCTCTGGGGCTGAGTCCCACACATCCCTGTCTAGGTTCAGGCTTTATGCCTTTTCTCAGGCATTTACAGTGCCACTTTCAGGCAAGTCTTTGGGTTTCAGCATCCATTGCACCAACTGTGCCTGATGGGTTTGAACATTTAAGTTCTTCACTTCAGAAGCACTGTGTGACCAGGCACCTCCCTCAAAACAAGATTACTGCCAATTTTAACAGTAGGAAGGAAGAGCAAAGGCAAATTACACACAATCCAGATGCAAGGGAGAGCCTCTTTAAATCCTCAATTACCTTATTTTTGGTACTTTCCTAGAGTCTGTTCCTCAATCACAGTTTTGTGTTCATCTGGCACACTTGTAAAATCACTCATGTCAGCAAGTTCACAGGTAACAACACTTGAATGTGACCAACTATTTCCTTTTCAACTTGTCTTCTGCAAAGAGGAGCATCATACACCAGATTACATGACTAGAGAAGCTGCCCTAGCAATTACATCAACATATGGCAATCATAAATTACAGATTACAAATTCATCTAACTCCCTTATACTTGAAAATATTTCCTTATCATCTTCCTCGTCGATATTCTGTCTACTGTCACTGCTTCTTAACTACCTTACCCATTTTGTCTTCTTTGTTGTGGGACCATGAGACAAAGCAACTCCCTTTTTATTTTCCATGAGGTGAAGCTTTTGTTTTTTAATAGTGCCTCAGACGTTCAAAACAATATATAATGACTTAGTAACTAGAATATTGATGAGGAAAATGCAGTTTTATAAGTGTTCACAAACAGATGCTAAGTCACTGCTCTGCTGTAGAAGCCAAAAAGTGTGACTCAAAATTAAATGGTCGTATTTTTGACCATGTGCAAACTGCAATTACAGTCAGGTTAAAACAGATGCCTTGGGAAAAACATGTTTTCTATGACCCTGGATCTCTAATTAACAATAAATAATGAATATGTTGAATATTAGCTTAATACTAATATTTAAAATAATGACTACATAATAAATAATCATAAGCCAGGATCTTGCAGGTTTTTAACCACACATGTATTTTCTGCAAGATGTTAAAAATGCCTGGCCTGAAAATAACTGGAAAAAAACAGAGGTGATATAACTGCCAAATCAAAGGAATAAGGGAAGAACAACACCACAAGACTCATATGGAGTTAACTGTCAAAATTCCCAGTGCAAACAACGGAACTGTTTGGGCTGCTTTTTGAAGAAAAGTTGGAAGAGGCTTTATAACACAAATATCAGGCAGCCACATAAAGCTGTCATTCAGCCCTCTCTGCAAACAGAACTAGGTAGTTGCTTATCTGCTGTGTTTGCCCTGAGTTATTGTGGAGGGCTACAGCATCCTGACCATTAGGATCGCTAGGATGCAGTGTCTGCCTCAATCTGCTCCAGGTTGAACATATTGGGTGCATGCCTAAAAGGGATGCAGAAAGAGCAGAGACTGCTGGGCAGAAACCACACTATGTTGAGAGACAGAAGCATCCAGAGTGAGCTGCATGACTTGCAAGAAGCAGAGCCAAAAAGTAATTACCTGCCACCTTCCAGAACAGCACTGAGGGAAATGACTATGTATTAACATATATCAAGTACAATTTATGTGTTCCAGAAAAAATACTTAAGAGAAAGTAAAAAGTATTTAAAATTTCCTTAGGAATCAATGTCATGCTTCATCCTCGGTAAAATAAGGGAATTCTGCTGCTGCAGAACAGAAAGAGAAATTTAAACAGTAAGGCTACAGAGAATAATGACTTTCCACACAAATATTCAGCTATTGCAGTCCAGCACAAAGGAATGAGTCACACAAGCAGTTCTTTAAAGTCTAAGAATGTTTTACAGGCTTGGCAGCATGCACGGTTTTTGGGGCACCAGATGAGATACCCATGACCGTGCAGTTAGAAACCAAATTGCTAGAGAGAAGCTGTAGGCTTCTAGCCAGCATGAGAGTTGACTACTCTTGTCTGTAAGTTTTGTGACACTGAGTAACAGCCACCTTCAAAAAGGCTGCATCCAGAAATTAAAGGACAAATCCACTTAGGCAAGCGTAAGTAATGAAAAAGAAAATTGGGGGGGTGGTTGCTATTATCACCTTGTCCCCATACTGCCCTTCATAAACATTTGGAAAAGTTAAATATCTCCTGCTTCTTCTAACTCCTACTAAGACTTGTTTAATTTCTCTTTCAGTGGGGAATTATTCTGTCCTGATCTCACAAGTGATTCAAACAAGGTTTTTTTTTTAAAAGATGGGTCTATATTTTTAATTTGTTGGAGTTTTTTTCTTAGTGTTTTAACCCATAAAGTCTTGCAGTTGAGAGAACTAAGTCCTCACCAATGAAAGGAAATAAAAGCATGCCAATCACCTTTGTGTCTGCAAAGAACACATTCAGAATTTATCCCAAGACACTCAGAGGAAGGAAAAAATGAATTTTCATTTAACTTTTTTTTAATCTGAAATTCTACAGTTTAGTTCCACTGTATGCAGACACCATCTTAGCAACACATGTAGAACTTATTCTACAAATACTGCTATTGTGCAGTCCAGCTTTTTGGGTGGGGAAGCTGTCCAGAAGAGAGAAAAATACTTTCCAAGAATGATCACCTGAAAGGAAGGAAAAAAGTTCAAAGTCCCTTTTAGAAGTCTTGGAATCAAATATTTAACAGCTTGTCACTTGTACATAGGGGAAAACGTTGAAGACCCTCAAGGCAGAGGTCTAACAAGCACCTCTGATCTGTTTGATTCCATGTGGTGCACTCTCCATTTGATACAGACTCGGTCAAGGTCACCTTTCTATTGATTAAGAAGATCTAGTGGCATTTACATGCCTGTACAAAGAGCTTCCTTTCAAAAAGCCTTGAAAATACAGCCTCTTCCTTTGCACCCCTGTATGTCATGGTTTTGCAAAAAAGGGGAAAAGAAGGGACAGGTACCAAGTACTTTTGACTCCCAATATAGTTCAGAAAAGTATCTGCCTTTATAAATACAACCCGGGTGCCGACTGGCTGGTGCCTGCTTACCCTAATGAGCTTAAAATCTTACTTGTAGTGGACATCTGTCAAGGCAGAGTTGAGGCAACACAAGTCCTCTTAATCCATTAGCTCTAAATCTAGTAGAGCTTTCACACTCCTTTTGGGGTTGAAGAAGAAAATTGAATGGGAACGTACAATGGGATGGTGCACAGCTTCAAGAGTAGATCCTGGGCAGTGAGCACATGAGACTGAGACAAACTACAATGAAAACTGACAACAAAACTGGGATCATGATGGAAAACTCATGAGAAAAAGGCCAGTCTGCAGTTCGTGATAACAGTGAGTTCAATTCTTTGTTGTGTTTTGCCTATTTCATTTGGATATTTGATAAAAAATAAAGCCAAAGACTGAGAAAGGATGGGCTGCACACCCTCTCACAGTGACTTTGCTAATACTATCGCAAGGAGTGGTCTTAAGGCTTTGAATAAACCCAAAAGTATTTTGCGTATTGAACCAGGAGATAAAGGAATCCCACTGCTTGTTAAAGGCTCATCTTGCTACAGTATTGATGAGTACAACCAATATGGGATCCAAAGGAAAGACTACCCGGCAGAAAAGGAAGAGCAGGACAAAAATGATAGTTTGCAGTTATCTTTCAAGGCACATTCAGATCCCCAGATTTCCAAAGAAGACAGGAAAATTGAGAGGGCAGCCACAGATGCCGAAGCTGTTATGTCGCAGCTGATTGAGTCTCAAAAACATATCACTGAGACCATACAGATCAAAAAGCAGAGTTCCTGTGAATCAGAAGCATTGGCTTTTATTTGGGATGACAAGAATGAGGGCAATCCAAAGCAAATCCCAAAGAAAGGGAAGAAGCAAAAAAATAAGCTGGCAAAGCAAGGCCGACACAGCAAAATTAAAGAAAAGTCCATTTTGCCCCCGTGTGAGGCAGAGAGAAAGGTAGATTTCCCAGAACTGCTTGTTAAGGCTCATCAGAGTGCATATGCCTACTTAAATCCCAACCTCTCCAAGTATGAAGCTATACTTCACGTAGCCAACCAGGCCACCCAAACCCAGCTCTTCCTCCAGCAGATGGTAAGCTTTCTCATGCTTTGCTTTGATGAAATCAACCAGCTCTTGGAAGAAATTGCCAATGATGGGGAAAGTCTTCTCAAAGACATAGGCGGGAATCTGGCCTGGCCAGCAGAGAAAGGTGATTTGAAGGAGCACCCTGATCTTTTGCAACAACTGCTGCAGTACACGGTCAACAAGATGCAGTCACTGAGCGGGACGCTGGCATCCCTCACCTCTGATGCCCTGCAGGAGACGTGCAGCTACTTGCAGTCTGCTGCAAGCAACTTGGAAGGAAAACTGAAAGCAAAGCAAAGCTTTGATGAGCGCCTGCTACGGATGGTAAGGCTGCTCGAAGCCTCAACAGTAGGATCCTCTCAGTCCCATGGCGATGACAGGACTCTCTGTTCTGAGGACAGTGGCATTGGTGTGGACAACGAATCCCTCAAGGAGTTCAGTGCACTCACCCAGCATGGAGGACAAGCAAGTTATGATTCCTGTGCACAAGGACATCTGTCCCAAAAGCACAGCAGAACAATGGACCACGTGCATGACAGGACAAAGTCACCATGCACTCATGCAATCCATGACTGTGCACTTGAAAGGCATTTTAAAGGTATGTTTTATTCATCCATGCAGAGTAGGGAAGCAACTTCTTCTCAGGGCAGAGTACCAGAAGGCATTTCTACCATGCCCCGGTGTGCAAGCCGCTATTATAACTCCTTCCAGTCAGACTCTACTCAGGAAAGTGAACATTTCAAAATCTGTGAATCAACAGATTTTCCTGATGATGATGATGATGATGAAGAAGAGAGCACCCTAGGGGAAGATGACGACAACACAAGTTTATCAGATATGTGGAAGGATGCCTTGCCAAGGAGGATGTCTTTGCCTACGATCACTGATAACGCACAAAGGCAGTTCATCAAGAGGACAGAGAATGCAGAGACAGAGGAAATTATTCTGAAGATGAAAGATGCCATTAGTGAAAAAATCAAGTTTGTCCCAGCTAAATCTGGGCATAAAGAATGGATAGAGGATGAGGGTGGAAGAGCAGTCCAAACAACAAGGCCCAGCACAGCAACAGGCAGCCAGAAAAACTTCAGGAAACAACAACGGTCCAGGTCAGAGGAGTCTCTCAGAAGCCAGGCAGAAGACCCAACCCTCCTAGAGCTACAGAGAACTCAAAAAGAACTCGGCAAAAGGCTGGAAATGTTTTATGGGAAAAAGGATACAGATGACAACCCAGAGCCTTGGAAATCAAGAGCAGCACCTTATTTACTGAGTGAGCAAGTTGCAACAAGGTCCTCTAGCAAACTGAAGGCGTGCCTCTCAAAGAACTTCAGTATCCTGCCCAACCCAGATAAAGTCCCTTTGTTCAAGGTTGACCAAAATCCTGCCGGTCAGCTGGATGAGAAGAGAGACAGGAAGCCTCTAAGAGCTACTGTGCCTACCCAGGAGACATCAGGAAGCACAGGAAAGGAGCCTCCTGCAACACAGAATCTCAGTGGCAGCAGCTGTGCCCCCCGACAGTCTGTCAAAAAGCTGATTGAAACTTTCAGTCCTGCTGACGATCTTGTAAAAGATGCATCTTTAAGATCCTTAGGACCAATAAAGTGCATCAGAAAATTTGGACTTCCAGTCATTCCACCCACTATTCCCTTTCACAGGGGCCTGCCACATTTGAATGTTAAGAATCGCATCTCACCAGTAGAAGATGAAAACCCTTCTCCCAGCTTTCCAAATGCTTCTCCTGAACCAGCTGCAGAATTAAACAAGAAGGACACAAAGGAAGAGACTGATGAAGACATTGAGAATCTACCACCACCACCACCTGAAATGTTAATGGACACTTCTTTTGACTCATCTGAGCCTGAAGAAACTGCAAGAACAGAAAGCAGCTCTTCAGAAGATGCCAAAAAGCCCATCAAAACAGAATTTCACACTACTAAGAGAGCACAAGTTTCCCCCAAAATGAAAGCCTCCCTTCAGTCCATTGACTTACTGCCAAGTAAAAATACCAGTGGTCCCGGTGCAATCACTAATAAATGTCTAAGGAACACTGGATCAGGGGATGAGAAACTGCAGAAGTACTCTCTGGAGCTGAACCCTACCAACGTGCATATCCCTAGCCAGGAGGAAATACTGGCCACCCAGAGAAAAGAGGCTGCAGATTTGTACAAGCAAACCCATAAAATTATTCCTCTTCAAAATCCCAGTGGGGTTTCAAAACCACACAGCAGCAGCTCAGAGAGCAAAGAGCCTGGTTCACCTGCGACATCAGTGCAATACCAGAAGCGTGGTTCTCCCGATTCGCTCAGGAGAAATGAGAAAGGCTCAGCATTTGCCAGGAAAGTCTCCCCGACAAGAACTCCTCCTCCTTCTCCACCAGCGGAGAAAAGGCTTTTCAGCCCCCCAGCACACCACAGACGCTCTCTACAGCTTTTTAGTAACCCACAGCCAAGCTCACCCACCATGCAGAGGAAACCCAGTCCCCCCACGAGTCCCAGGGTGCCCACTCCACCCTTGCAGAAGAAGATGCCCTCTCCACCACCTCAGCGAAAGCCAGTCAGCCCTCCTGCAGGGCACAAGCAGAGCTCGCCAACACCATACCAGCTGCTGAGCTCCCCATCCTATCGTCGAGACAGCCCCACTCCGCTCCCCTTTGCCCCTTCTCCACCAGCCTCCCCGTCTCGCTCCTACAAAGGGTCAAGTGCTGGGCTGGATGCTGGAGGCGAGCACCAGCTCTCCTCCTCCAAGAGGAGCAGCAACTTGCGGTCAATATTCTGCCCAGCCAGCTCTTCCTTATTTGAAGCCAGGTCTCCACTGGCACCCACCAAACCTGCTGCAGAGGTGATCAGCCAGCCTGAAGCTTCACTGCTTCCCCAAAAGAGCAACCTGCTTTTCCGGCAGCCTGGAGATCGGGCCAGAAAGCTGTCTCTGAGTGCCTCCAGTCCTCAGCCGTTTGTGAGGAGAAGTTTCTCTGACCGCCGACCAGGAGTCCAGTTTCGTCTACCAGCTCCTGTAACAGCCAGCAGCGATCCTGCACTTAACCAAGCAAGGTAAGAAACTCCACTTTAGGGTAAGGAAGCAGAACTAGAGCACATTTGCTTTCTAAATGTGTGATAGGAATTTAACGTTGTTAAAAGATTTCCCAGAGAAGTGCACTGCTTGTGTGCAGGACAGATGGCTGAGCAAAGATAACATTGCCCTTGGACTAGAAGATTGTTGTAGGTCTCTTCCAATTGGAATATTCCTTTCTATTTTATTGTCTTACCCCAGATTTCTGCAAACTGCCAGTTTGAATACAGGGAAGATTTGATTTTCTGTGGCTTGCTGAAGCCTTGCACTGACACATCCACTGTGACAGGTGCCCCAGGGAAAATTCAGAGTTGGTTTCATGGCACCAAACTCCCCTTATTTGCATGGGCTAAGGACATCCACATTCAACTTGTAAAAGCTCTGAAGTAACCTTCAGGTTACAGACATGGAATGGTTTGGGTTGGAAGGGACCTCAAAGCCCATCCAGTTCCACCCCCCAGCGATGGGGAGGGACACCTCCCGCTGGATCAGTTGCTCAAAGCTTCATCCAATGTGGCTTTGAGCACCTCCAGGGATGGGGCAGCCTTGACTTCTGTGGGCAACCTCTACCAGTATGTCACCACCCTCACAGGAAAACATTTCTTCCCAAGATCTCACCTCAATCACCCCTCTTTCAGCTTGAAACCATTCCCCCTCATCCTATCCCTGCACTCCCTAATAAAGGGCCCATCCACAGCTTTCCTGCAGCCCCTTTCAGTACTGGAAGGCTACTAGAAAGTCTCCACAGAGCCTTCGCTCTAGGCTAAACAAGCCCAACTCTAAATAACTGTGAGAAGGTAGGCTGGGACCAAGAAGGGTATTATTCCTAACATCCACCTCAAAGCCAGTAAACTGTTCAGCTGAATTAAAATGTTTCAGATCAGCTGGCAAGAATGACAGATGGATAATATGTAGGCAGGGATCCATGTAGATGTAATTATAGCTTGAAATTCTGAGCTTCTTGTGTAAGCTTTCAGATCTTGGTGCTGATTTCAAGTCTGATGGGTCCACAGCCCAAGCCCAGTTTTCAAAATGGAAAAACCTCCCATGGCTACTGAAGATTCATTGCTCTGAAAAAGTTGGTTTAAAGGATTTGAAGCATGAACCCACACCAGTTCCACATTTACAAATCACTGGTGGCCACCTGTTAAAAATCTGAGGGTAGCTTTAACTTTTCTCTACCACTTAAATACAAAAAAAAAGATACAAAACCAGCCAGGAGACAGAAAGAAGCATTTGGGAATATGCAAACATCGTGTAACAGCCTGGAGGTACAAAGTGTTGTTATTCAAGTTTCTTAGCATCTTAGGATGTTTAAGTCCACTAAGCTCTAAGCTACGCAAGAGGATTAAGACCCCCCTCCTCCAGTAACCTTCCTCATGTGAGGAGTATTTTTACTCTTGTCACAGAACAGCTGAAATGACAGAAGCCATCCCCACGAACAGGGGTTGCAAGGACCAACCCTAACAGGAGATAAAATCATACTTATAAGTGCAGAAGCAATGCAAGTAATGGGACAGTCAGGGATACCAAAGCCAGGTGTTCAGGCATTCCTTCCCAAAGAGTAAGGATGAGGAGGGATGGTTTTCAGCTGAAAGAGTGGAGGTTGAGATGATATATTAGGAAGAAACGTTTTCCTGTGAGGGTGGTGACACAGTGGTAGAGGTTGCCTGGCTGCCCCATTCCCAGAGGTGTTCAAAGCCACATTGGAAATGTTCAGAGCCACTGGGAAACGCATCTCAGTTCTAATATTCCATTATATTCTAACTTTTAAAGATTCTTTGAAAGCTACAGACATCATTGCTGGATTTTCTGTTGTTGTTCTGGAGCTTTATCTATTGCAGTGCCTGCTGGCAGAAAGAAGTATTTTCAAAAGAGATTTTCTGTCAAACCTTGCAAGACAACAGCCCTGGCAGTTTTATTGATCAATTTTAAAAGCAGTCTCTTATAAACTGTTAGCTAATTTATGCTTCAGTGGGGTGTGCTGTCGTTCTATTGCAGTCTGTCAGAGCAGAGAGAGTGATCTAGATAAAATACTGTAAATAAAATCGTCCCCTTCATGAAAAACATTATATATCCTAGTGTTACAATATGCAGCGTTTTAGAAGAACTAAGCATATCCTGAGCCAAATTTAGCTTACCGTTTATGCAGATGGACATCAAAAGCAGTCCTGCTGAGTTAGTCTCAACTTATATCAATATAAGCAAAAGGGAAGTTTAGCCCATTAATTACCAGACACACCAATTTAAGGTGCAATAAACCACCATGTGTTCTCTTACAATAAGCTGCCTGGAGTAAACTTTCACTAACCTTGCACCACGTGGTCTAATAGGAATATCCCCATAAATGTGCTGGTGGGCAGAGATGGGTTTTTTAGGAATCAACACATGGCAGAGGCTGTGAGAGCCTCTCCTATAACTTCTGATCATCAGCTCCCACTGAGGAGCAGAGTGGTCGCCTCAGCAGTGAGCACAGCATCCCCATGCACAGATGCTGACCCCTGCTCTCCCAGCAGATGCCATGACAGACAAACCACCACACTCTGATCTGTATTTCACCTTCAAGCTTATTACACATCCAAGGCTTCCTCTGCTTTACAATTCATTCCACTTACAGCAGAACTCATTGTCCCCTAACCCAGTGTTGTATTCCTAAACATCCTCATTCTGTCCGTGTTTGCAGCTGGTCTCCGATTCCCAAGCTGTTCCCAACCAGACATCAGCCTCCTTCCCTTTACTCTTCCCTCACTCTAGCTCTCCTCTCCAAGTATGAAAACGTCTCTTCTGTGTTTATGTGCTTTTTCAGTGTGCTCTTAGCAGTCTCACACACAAGTTGCAGAAGGGAAGGGGTGACAGAGGCAAACCTGCAGTAGTGTCACACTTGTATTGGTAAAACATTTTTAAAATTAGTAAGTTAGCCAGTTTCTCCCACGCTCCCAAACTCTGGGATACATCCCTCCACTTTTTCCATGATCAATTAAAACATCCACATGTTGAGAAGCAGATTGCTAAAGATAATCTGGTGGGACCTCATAAAAGCAACATCTCCCAGTGCAGATTAGGCTGCTAAGCCCCCTCTCCCACCCACTGCATTTTGGCAGGAACACCAATAAAAGAGGTAACTCCCATCCCATTCTGCTGGCCAGCATTGCCAGGCATGAAATGACAGCCCAGTTTGCAGATTTGCCCATGTTCTGCACACTCACAGCTCCTCTAGAAGGCAAAAAGCACTCCTTTCCCAAGCATGTCTCCTGCCCATCCCATGCTCTAAGGAACATCAGTCCTTAAAACTCACTAGCCCTAGCTAAGGTTGGAGCTAGAGGTCTTGTGTTTGTCTTAGTGTCTCTAGACCTGAGTTTCAGCTTCCAGTCAGTACAACCAGCTCCCATTTGGGCAGCCTGTGGGTGAACAGCCTGAGCTACCTTTGCTGGTTTGCAGGCTTGGTCATTTGACAGCAAACAGCACTTATTGGCATCTCATCAAGGCGTGACACATACAACTGGTCTGCCCGTAGAGGTCCTGTTAATCTGTAATAGGATTCCTGTGCATGCAGTTAAATGAAGCAATATTTCACTGAGACTGCTAATCTCCCAAGAGGCACAGCAGAGACAGAAGATTAAATGCTATTGCCTTTAGGATATTGTAGAAGGAGGGCTTGAGACTGCATTGAGCTGACTGAATCAGGCCCAGAGCAAGCAGTGCTGTGAGACCTCCTGCAGCTGAGGGATCTTGGAAGCTGGATGAGTCTTCTGACTGGTCCTGTGTCACAAACATCTTCATTCAGCAGTTCTGATCACTGAAGTTCGTAGCAGTCAGAATAGGAATGTAAAAGCAAGTCTACAGTTAAAATCTGGTTCTTTGGCTGTTTATGTACTTAAAATACAGTAGTGATTCCCAGATAACTCTGGAATATTTATTCATATTGAGCTTAATCCACTGTAAGTGGTTACAGCATCACAGGGCACATTCCAGCACATGGGCCCCTGGCACCAGGTATTCCTGACTAACTCCACTGCCACAAGCAATCCTGATTCATGAAGTTCCTGCACCCCTTGAGATTGACAGTGCCCCCTCAGGAGCATCATTTACACATTCTGTGTCCCAGTTCTCCTGTCTCCAGAGCAGCAGATTTATCCCAGCAGAACATACATCCCACAGTCACGCTGGCATCCTCAGAAATCCCTATAGCCACACTCAGCAGATGCGTAACCAAGGTAAGAGCTTTCCTCCAGCAGCATCTGGAACCAGAATTTTCCATCTGCAAAGGAACTCAAAATCACACCAATCCCCTTTTAAACACACAAAGTGTTCGCTTCCCAAGAGAGTTTGAGAGGGGAATTTCAAGAATGAAATTGGGACAGTGCATGTAAAGAGCATGTGTCCAGGAGGAGACTGGGAATGATGCTGTTCTGTGCAGCATTTGTGCTGTGAGGTTTGATGTGGTCTAATCAGCACTGTTCTAAAAGTCACAATTCATTAGCCTCTTAACTTAAGTACCTTTCCTTCTGCAGCATGGAGGACAGCCCCAGAAAAGCAGGCGACTCCTGGAACAGCCCTTGTGTCCCTGAAATCAAAGACTCCAACAGATCTGCTTCCCACCCAGAGCTCTACGTCGTGGGCCAGGGGCTGCAGAGGGACTGAAGGCAGAAGCATTTAATGCAGGCAGCGGCATGAGCGAGTCCAGAGGCCCTGGCAGGAGAACACAGCCTTACTTAGCCTCCAAACATAGCTTCATTTTCTCTCACAAGGTAACAATATGGTGGCACTGCATTTTAAAACCCGTGCCAGCCCAAAGGGTCCAATGAAACATCAGCAACTTCCCTTTGGGATTGCATTCCATGGTTTAACTTGGAGGTTTACATTGAGCAAAGAAGTGTTTTGCATTAGGGCAAGCCTGAGGCACGTGAGTTTGATTTATCAGGACCTGTAGGCAAGTCCTTTGCTCCACTGTTCCACTAAAGGAGTTCAGAAACTTCTAAAAATTATCATTATTTGACAGGTTACTCAGGAGCCATCACAGTTTCAGCTATGTAAAAAGCAGCTGCTGTGGCATTTCCAGGGGAAGGTAAAATCCTGAACTAATCAAGCTTTGGTGCAAAAACATCAATGGCTTCAGCAAAGCCACATCTTCTCATCGGGTATTTATCAACACCAGAGAGGGAGAGTAATGACAAATACGAATTAAAACAAAATAACCACTTCTAAAGGAATAAAATCAGAGATTTTATTCCCACAAAAAGGCTTTGAACTTCTAAATCACCTCTGATGATCCCATAATCTCATCACCTCTCATTCCCAGGGTTCAAGGCTTAATCCTCATGAGAGTAGTTCTGTAATAGCCAAATCAAATACCACAATAAATCCCAAGGTACCTAAGGACACTTAGCATTTTTTTCTAAGAGAAGACAATGCTAGCATGGAGAATCCTGTTCTCCCAAAAAAAACCCCTTGATATTATTTCTGATTTATGCAGTTTGAGAGGAGGAGTTGTAATTTCCCTGAAGAGCCCAGGCAGATTCTTAATAAAAACATAAGTTATCTACAGTCAATTAATCCCAGGCTTTCACAGCCCCCAGTGGAGTACAGTTCCAGGATGAACTGGATCTTGCTCGCCTAACTGATTTATCATCACAATTATGATGCAACTTTTAATTAATTTTAATTAATTTAATTTGCCACATTTTCATATGTAACATTAGTACAGAATTAGATTCAGAAAAAAAAACCAATTGTAGTCCTGTTTTGATAGGAATGGTTTTAATTTCTCCTACAGTTTTCCTGAGGGTCATAGCTGGGCAGCTCACCTTTGCTCAGGATTTTTAACCCTCCTTCCCACCTTTGTGGTGGGGAACTGCGGCTCATTTTATGCTGCACAGGGGAAACCTTTGGATACTGAATTTCTGTGTTTTAGCCTAATGCCTTAATCACAACCATCCTTCTTCATTATCTCAGTGCCATTTTATGACACAGACACAAGGAAACCTTAATTGTCACGTTTAAGGTGAGGGATTGAGAGAAAAGTAAGTGGTGGTGAATGGGTGCTTCGGATTGCCACGGATTTATGAGGGTGAGGCAACAAAGCAGCCGTACCCACGGTGTCCAGCTGAGCCGCTGTGTTATCACATGGGCAGATGTCCCTTCCCTATTAAAGCAGGAAATGAATAGAGAGTTACTGCAAGGATCAGCAGCAGGGAAAGCTCTGCGGTCCAGACTTCCCCCTGGTCAGAAGTGCAGTTCTCTCCCAACAAATACACTTGCATGTATCTGGGGTCTGTTCTGCCGGCAGTAACCACACAGAACAGAAACAACTCAGCAACAGGACAGAAGAAACCCAGCCCTTTGAGTGTCTAAACATAGTGATGAAGTGGAAGGACAGCTTCAGCTCAGCTACTACATTCCTGTTATCTCTTTATGGTTCTGTGCTGAAATTCCCCAGCATCCACAGTGGGTGGTAAGAGAAAGTATTTATTTCTAGCCCACGAGCATCAAATTCTTTGGTGGTACAAGGTCTACAGCAGCACATGGAGTAAGACTTAATGTCAACAACCAAGCTGAAAACCTCACCTGTGCTCTGGCTGGACATAGAGACAGGCTCCCCAGGAGGCTCACTGCAAACACAGCCCCACTCAAACACTGTGTCTGCTGAGGGATTCCAGTGCCGCCTTAAGGATGCTGCAGCAAACTGAGCACTGTGTTCCAGAAACAGAACTTCTCCAGGAGGCATCTATGGGTTTGTCACATGAACTCATGACTTTGTACAGCTAATGGACTCTCTTCAGTACCGTTACTATACAGGACAACTGCAAATATGGTGTTTACCTTCAGTATGAGTAACAAGCACGCAATTAAGAGTAACTACAGTCTGCAGGGAATTACAACTGGGCTGGCCACTTTCTTTAAAAAAATACTTGTTTATTCTTACAGGATTTTTGGACAGCACTTCCATTTTTCATGTGTAAAACATTTCTGGAATACAATGTATTTTTTACTGTTGTAAATAAATCAGAGTTTTTATATGCAAGGTGCGAGTTTTATCTCATGTTCTATGTGCAACCAGTTTAAATCCTAGCCCCATGTTATCCTGATTGTCTGCTTAGTGCATTCACTACTGCCCCGTGCTATAGAAAGTCCATTTGCTTCCTCCCCATCACAGCACAAGCCTGTCTTATGTTTTACTGGTACAGCAGTTGATTTGGGTTCATAGAATCATAGAATTACCAGATTGGAAGAGACCCACCAGATCATTGTGTCCAACCATTCCTATCAAACACTAAACCATGTCCCTCAGGACCTCGTCTACCCATGCCTTAAACACCTCCAGGGAAGGTGAATCAACACCTCCCTGGGCAGCCTGTTCCAATGCCCAGTGACCATCTCGATTAAGCAGATATGCCTATTTAGGGTCCAAGCCCCAGCCTGGACTCTTGACAGAACATTGGTCAGCTGTGCTTCCACCCTTCTGCCCTGATTTAAGCCTGAATGACCTGGCAATGTTGTACTCCATTCAGTAGAGATTTCCATACAAGCACGGCTAACTTAGCATAGGACAGTGGGTGTGTCCTAACGGTTAAAACCAGACCGCACCCACTGCAATGGAGTCTCATTACAGACAGGTTCAGTTTTCCAGCCAGGACTCCATAGCTGCAAAGACAGCTCCATGCTGCACTTCATCTGCAGACCTTGAACAAACTGGCAGCTGCCCTTGCTCCCAGTGTCACAGCTCACACTTCAGACCTGTCAGGGACTTGGCATTCCATGCCCTCAGCAGCTGAGGATGGCTAGAACACAACAACACTTCACACACTCTGGTTACTTCTGACTTCAAGCACTATCCTAGTTATTAGCAATAGGGTTGACAACACTATGCAAGTTATGAATAAGCCCAGTGTATCACAGTGTTTGCGCTGCTACAACCCTTAACATCCATAGCATTCCATAACCGTTTATGAAGCATTATCATTGAAAGGAATATTCTGAGATGTTCCCTCCTTTATTATAGGTAGAAAGGAAAGAAATGACAGCACAGAGACAAAGCAACCTGGTCTTACTGTCATGCCTCATCTGTAAGGAGCTGCCAACATCTCCTGAAGAGAAATCTTCCAAATTAGCAAACCATCAGTCCTTCCTCATCAGATACACCCAGTGCCATTGTAACTACAGCGTATCCAGATGTGTGTTGTTGGTATGAACTTCAAATTGGAATTTAGATCTTCCTAGGCAAGATCCTGCAGGTTATATAATGCTTGTATTATGGGTTAGGGGTTCCCTTCCATGTTGTCCTCAAGTAAAGTTTTTAATCAATAGCCTGATATCCATGTAGACCCTTTCATCTTTCTGTTCCAGAGAAAACACATGCATTAGTTATCATCAGAGACCTGGCACAGGAGTAGGCTTCTGTAGTATAATTTTTCGAGTGGATAAGTCAGGGAACAGGGAGCGTCAGGAATGCCCTGTGCTGTGTGGATGAGCAGTGAGGTACAGGATCCTGGTAAGCAGTCACCCAGTTCTGAGTCTTAGACAAATTCCTGATCAATCCACACATCATGTTGACAACAGCAGGTAACAGAGCATTTTTAAGGTTCAAGATAATCTAGAAAACACCATGACGGTTAGAAAACACTCTTAGACAGTTAGAAAACCTCAGCACCTTGGAGCTATTTATCCCACCAATAGCCAAGCAAGGGAGGAAGCCTGTACTGCATCTCCAAGCTCTGCAAGCCCATTTCCAGCCCCACAGAGTTCCCCTGGCAGCCAGATAACTCGATTGAGCTTTTCCATAGGAAAAAGAAGCCACTGGAGACACCACTGCACAAGGAGCACAGTAGGCATTGAGATGCCTGGTGTATTCCCAGTTTCCATTGGTTGACTGACAGCTCTGCAGCCTGTCCACTCCCAACACATGGTGAAGCTTGTCGGAACCTCTTCAGAGGCTGTTTACAATCCAGCAAAACCAGAAAGGTACTTCTTTAAGGAAACAGTTTACAAAGGACTAGGAGTCCTTTGACAGGTTTAATTCAGACTCTCTGCAGCAAAAGGGAGACCGGGACTTGTGTGAGCTGCTCTGTTCTTCAGATGATGTTTCCCAGGAGACTGAAATGTTCCAGTTCAAAGTAACAGTGCTAGGACTGACCATCCTGCACTTCCACCTCTTTGGGAGTAAGAAGCCAGCCCTGGAAAAAGGAAAACAGAAACCTAGCACGGGGCCTGGTGGGTCCAATTATCTCCAGTTTTCCATCTCAGATTTTCTTTTCCTTCTAAATTTGCATAAACCTGACACCCAACCTATGTCTAAATTTGAGGTTGTAAGCCAAGCACTCATAAGTACTTGGAAGCATCATAAGGAGCACCATGGACCATCCATGTTTGTTTATTACCCTGTTTGAAGGCTAAGAACTGTTTCTGCTGTGACAGTGCGATGCCTTCAAAGAGAGACAAGCTTGCCACCCTTCAAAGAGTGGGTGTGCAGGTAGGTGTGAAGTTTCACTGCCTTTACTACAATGTATTAAAAAGGTCTGAGAAAACATTATGGCAGAAAGTGGGGTAAACAGGCAATTTATTTCCCTAATTTTGTCTCCAAGCAAAACCCAATAGGACACAACCACTGTGGTGGTAATGGCAAGCAACCCTGTAGAGCATGGATTGTTTGTCCTGGCAACATGCTCCCCTGCCTGGGCTTTAGCAGACCAGTATTAGATTCATAGTGAAGCAAAAAGCCCGATTAACACACCACACGTGCTTTTCAACATCAGAAACTGGCAACTGCGCAGACTTTGCTGTCAACTGTTATGGTTTGCACTGGGCCATGAAGAGTTTTTCCCTAAGACAGAGGAATAACAGCAGCTACAAAATAAAATGGTAGTTAAAAGATTCAAATTATAATGAAATGAAACTGCTAAATAATTTCTTAAAAGGCAGCATTGTCAATGATCACACAGTCCTCCAAGAGTTGGAGGCAAACCCAGAAGCGCTTGTTCCAGCTACACAGGAATTCATTACACTGGCCTCCAGCACTGGGCTGATGGGCACCCAGGCTGGAGTATAAATAGATTTGAGAAAGCTTCTCACCTGTTGTTGGCCTCACAGGCAACTCAGCCTTCTGCAGACAAGTTATATATAACCCTACTTGGCGGCTGCTGCAGGTAAATACAGATAAATAGATAGATGCCTTTGGAAAAGCAATGCATCTTTTTCCAATGAACTATGATTCTACGGTCCTTGTTCTTACATATAAAAGTGTGATTGAAGACAGCTATGAGCCAGAAGTGACTTAGATTGCACATTGGGATTTGGCCAAGTTCAATCTTTGCTCAGGCCTGCTGAGAGCATGGGATATATCTGGTTAAGAAAGTTGATTTTAAACAGGACCTCTCAGGTACATTGGCCCCCAAACACATAAGTGGCACTACTGTAATGCTGAAAAAACAAATAGCATCAGGTGACACAGTGAAGCCTTGGTAAAAGAGGGAGAAGAGGGTAGGGCCAGTGCAGAAAGTATAGAGTGGAATAGATTTATTCCTTAGTGGAATTAAAATAAGGAATATTTGAGGCCAACACTTACTGGGACAGGAGCAATCTGTAAGTTTTCCAAAAGAATAGCTTCCTACAGGTGTGAAACATGAAATCCTGCCAGCCTGGGCAGGAGCAGATGAGGGGCATGTGATTACTATTGCCTTCACATGGAGTGGTGATTGCAGGATCACCTGAGCAAGGAACAGCAGTACCTGCCAGACTGCACAAAGATGTCCCATGGCTGCCAAATTCCAGCTTGCAAGGGCACTTTCCCAAGCTGTTGGGCTGCTGCTCCCAGGAGAAACAGGAGTGTGTTTTGTTTGCTCTGGGTGATACTGAAATAACAGCCTATCAGAATAACGGGGCAGTCAAAGCAGTTGAGATCCTTGTACTGGCACAAATCTGTCTATGCGGAACTCATCATTTCAGTGTAGCCAGTGTCCTTCTTGAAATAACACGTACTCCTATTTGAGTACTCACACTGCCAGAGATGTGTCAGCACCAAGCAGTTTTATAGCCGGATATATTACATCTGTAGACAGCACAGACAGAGGACACTGCTGTGTAGGCGAAGTGTCTCCGTATACTAGCACACGTGTAGGATGTGCATGAGTCTCTAGAGGAAGCCAGAGCCACAGCAGTCAAATCACAAGTGATGTGAAATTTCAGGCTTTCCGAGTGCCTGGGCTCAAGTGCAGTGCCAGTCGCTGGCCATGCAGACACTCTCCAGAAGCCAGTGGCAGGTGTGACAGCCCTGCGCATCCCACAGCCTTCCCCGCAGGCTCCAAACGGCTTTTGCTTTCTGCTTTCAAATGTAGCAGAGGTGAAACACACTGAACAGCAGTGAAAGCAGCACAGCCTCTGAGTATCCAGGGCTAGCACGAAGAGAGACCTTACAAGCTCCTTTACCACCGCTGATTGCATTTCAAAACCATTGGAGGGGCTTTTAAAGATACCCAGAGACAGTTTGTTGGCCAAATAAATTTACTAGTTTTTCAGCTAAAGATACCAAGGGAGAGCATAGGCTTAAATATCCAGGTCAACTCTAATTTGATCTGAAGAGGTTTTCTCACCTTTGCCTGTATCAAAGGCAGTATCACTGTATCCGGATTCAGTGTCAGCTGTTAGGGATTTAAGAGCAACACAACCACTTTTACTCCCTTCATCACTATTCAACAAGGATGAAAATAGCCATCTTGGCACAATTCCCCCACCTCTACTTGAAAGACTTTGGCAGCTGGCTTCCAAGCTCACCTTTAACCCTCACAAGAGCCAGAATCACCGTATCACACTCCATGTCCCAGCTGCACCTTTGCAAAAGCAGCTCCCCTCAGGTGCATTCCACCATTCTCTGCTCTACCTCTCATCACAGCACCAGCAGGCAGCACTACTTACAAAAGTACTCCAGGTCCATCCTTCCTTCCTTGTCCTCTCTCCCTATCTGCCCTCTCTACTTGCCACCCCTTTTTCCATACCATTCCCAAAGCATTCTTGTCACTGCCAAGTTCACATATTCCCGCAGGGGCTGTGGTTGCATTTCCACAGGGAGATTCAGGATCCAGCTAATGCATTTATATGGCACAAACCCTCAGAACTGCAGACAAGACATGCCTCCAGATGTGTTCTTTGACACTGGGTGAGAGAAAAATGCCCATTTGAGGACATGATGGGGTTTGCAGATTGGGTTCGGAAAAGACAGCACTAGTCTCTGCTTGTGCAGGGCTCTAATGAAAGTGGCACAAGACCGCTCTCTTCTTAGCCCATAGGGAACATAAGCTTTTGCACACCTCTGTGGTAGAGGCCACATTACCTTTTTTCTCCCACCTTTCCTTGAAGACAACAACTCTTTCCATCAGTGAGCAGGAGGAACCCTCTGGCACAGCCAGCACCTGTCTAGGGGCTCTGGCAGGACGTGTGGTGTGAGTAAGCTAAGATACTAGAGTGTCATACGTTCCTTCTGCTATATTGATTTCTGTGAGTCAACAACTGCGCTGCACATTAAAAGCAATAATTTAATTAATTAATTAATTAAAGTGACCCTTGCAGCCTCTTCTTCAGTGAGCTTCTGTGACAAAACTCTAATAAAAATAACTACTAAAAATTAAACATTTAAATTCTTACCAGTGCTGGAAGAAGACCCACCACTGCTCTGCCTTATGTTCCATCTGAACACCTCAGGATCCCTGAAATGTGGCAAACACAAGGCAGTAGAGCCCACCTGCACTGAATCAACCCCTACCCAGCCACCCCTCTGCTCCTCCCTGCAGGTGGGCACAGCTGCAGGTGGGCACAGCCGCAGCTGAGTCTGATCTAGCCGAGGTAGGAGAGCTCCTCTTAGGGCACCACTGGAGAATCCCAATAATAAAACACCTGGACAGAAAACAGGGGCCAGCAGGGAATGTTTTATCCTCATGGACTGTGAGGAGCAGTATGTGTGAAAGCACTGCTTGGGGCCAACAGAGCTAAGAAACCACTTTAAAAGTCTGCTTTTCAAGCCTGCTTTGCCAGTGCTATCCTAAATGCATAAGGACAGGCTCCATGAGGCCTCACACACAAAAGTGTTTTTTCTCCAAGTGCAGAAGCTTTCCCCCACCCCCACATTCCCAAGGGCCCAAGCATAGCCAGAGAGAAAGGAAAACCAAAGAGCTGTTCCTCAGCCCAGCAAAGACAGCCTGTGCACAGCAGCGTTGGTGGGGCTACAGAGGGAGAGGTCTGCAGAAGAGGGAAACAGCACAAGCAGTTTTAGAGGCAGAGATGCAAAACCAGGAGGGCTTCTAGAGATGCCAGGTGCTAAACAAAAAGTTGCCTGTTCAAACCCATCTCGGGCAGCAGCAAACTGCAGGTATTTAATGAGGTGAAATGGTTCAAGAGCTGCTGTTTAAGCTCAGACACGCTCTGATGTTCTCCAGTGTCTCACCCTTAGCCTCTGGGCACACACATTTGCTCTGTGGTGCCCCATCACGCCTGCAAGACAACTGCATGCTACCAGGCTGCTCCTGTTCCTGGTAAGTTGCTAGTGAAATGTCTTAAGATAGAATATAGAATCATAAAATAACCAGATTGGAAGAGACCCACCAGATCAAGTCCAACCATTCCTATCAATCACTACACCATGCCCCTTAGCACCTCGTCCACCTGTGCCTTAAACACCTCCAGGGAAGGTGAATCAACCACCTCCCTGGGCAGCCTCTGCCAGTGCCCAATGACCCTTTCCATTAAAATTTTTTCCTAATGTCCAGCCTAAATCTCCCCTGGCAGAGTTTGAGGTCATTTCCTCTTGTCCTGTCCCCTGTCACTTGGGAGAAGAGACCAGCTCCCTCCTCTCCACAACCTCCTTTCAGGTAGATGATAAACAGGAGATGCTAAACTCCAAAATGGTCCAGCAGATCCACAAGGGCTACAGCTGCCACCAGGTGCTGCAGGATCCCCAGGGACACCCGTGTTTCAGAGCCAGGTCCCTGACCTAAATCACATGTCAACACTTTAAAGAGATGAGTTTCTGAGCGCTCTCTGCTACCACAAGCTGGGAGTTAAAAGCAAAAAATGGTAGCAAAAATACATTTTAGAAGAATCAACCAAATAATTCCACTGCTTTAGTATAGTACTGAAAAGAATAAAGAGATTTCATATGAGGTGACTCAAAGCAGCAATGGTATCTGGCAAGCTGGAGTCCCATATGGCTTCAGACATACCTCACAGTGCAGCACATCGGTATAAGGCCCCAAGATGTCAGCTGATGGGCAGATTCCTTCACCTCCCATCTTTACACAAGGTCCCTGTACCTGTCAAGAACCTGTCATGGCTCTTTTAACTGTCCAGGGGCCCTGTATGTCTCATGTCATTCTTTTCCTACTTTTGCTTCTCCACAAAACTTTAATTTTTCTTTCTTTCAGCACTCTGCCTGTATCTGGAGGGTTCCTTGAGCACAGATCAGGCTGCTCTGTTTCCATATCTGACTATGCAGATGAACCAACGTCTGCTGCTTTCAGCTTTTCCTCTCTTTTCTCATCACATCTCCCCTTTGTGCTTCCAGACCTTCACATGGGGAAGGACTGGAACATTCTTTCCTCATTCTGTTTCCTGCATCTCTGGCTCACAAGGGCTTCATTGGTTTGCGTAGAAGGTAAACCCTTCATTCATGGAATCACAGAATCATAGAATGTTCTGAGTTGGAAGGGACCTCAAGGATCATTGAGTCCAACTCCTGTCCTGCAGAGGACAACCTCAACATTCACACCATGTATCTGAGGGTGTTGGCCAAATGCTTCTGGAATATTGTCAGGCTTGGTCCCATGCCTGCTCCCCGGGGAGCTCTTCCAGGTCTCTCTGGAGGAAGAATCTTTTCCTCTCCTCAGAAGGCTGGTTGGCAAAGTCCCATGGAAGACAGTCCTTAAGGGAAGACCTGGTGGGTCTCTTCCAACCTGGTTATTCTATGATTCTATGATGCTTTCAGATAACACGCTGCTACTGCAGGAGTTTGCCCGATGAGTGTGCTTGCTGCACAACCAGGCTCTGCTGGATGTCACAGAACGGCTCCCAGGTATCATGTGCTTCAACTGATCTCCACTGCTAAGTCAAGGAGTCTTCAGAGGGAATATTCAAAGGGAATGGCCCTGAACAGGCAGCACAGTAGCTCAGCAAACACCAGAAGCTTCTGCCTCCTGCTAGGTGCACACACTGAGTGGATTTGGCAGGGGCTGTCGGGCTGCAGTCGCATCGTGCACCATGTGAGATGGGCATCTGCAGGCAAGACAAGGGATAAAAATACCCTGGCTGGCTCCTCCCATGGAGGAGAGACCAGTAAAGGTCATGGAAGTATGCAAGAGCTCCCTTTTCCACATTAAATGACCGTCACCATGGGATTCTTGTTGTCCCATGTGGTTGAATACCGCATAGCCTGGGGGCTCAACACAAGATACAGGCAAGGGGTTTGTGTGAGGTGGGGTCTGCAGGCAAAGAGACAGAAACAGGTGGGTCAGCCCAACCAGCTGAGGCTCCTGCCTGTATTGCAGATCTGACACTGGACTTGAGCATTTTGGGATGTGCAAACAGTCTGTTTCTATACCAATGGTGTCCGACATTCTACCAATGCAACTGCTAATTGATTTCTAATAGCAGCTTGCTGTGTCAGCAACAGCCAAGGAATGGAAAAAATTATAATCTCCATATAGACTAGAGAAGACTATTTATAGCCTTGCTCTAACTAGGGCTAAATCCACCTCTAATTATGCCGGCATCTTTTAATCCAAGGTTTAATACACTTTGCTTTTTCATTCTGAATCTCAGTAGGGTATATTTAGCTATGGAGAATGTAAAATGGCCTTTCAAGATAATTTGGATAAAGTAAATCTCCATAAACACTGAACATTTTTACAGTTATTTTAATCTCCTTTTCAAGTAAAGCATTTGAGCATAAATTGGGAGTGCTCAGAACAAGACAATGTTCTCCCTGGGACTTGGTGGGAACAGACAGCACTTTCCACAGAAGATCCACAGCGACCACTGTGTTTAAAAGTATTTAAACTCAAATTAACTCTCAGTTTAAACAAGATGCCTTATCCAGAACTGGTTTTTGGTGCTTGCAGGAGCTGTGTAAATATTGATAACTGATGCTAGATTACATTTATTCCCTCTCATACTTCAAAGTTTATAAGAAAAAAAACAGGGATAGGGAAGATTACGAGCAGGGATAAGGGCATTTTGTAAAGGAAAATGAATTCTGATGGTTTTGGAGTCCTTCTCTTTTTCCTTCCATCCAGCTCACTTGCTAGGATTTTAAACTCAAAAAGAAAAGCTCTCATTTCACATCAGTCAGTCTGGAGTTCATGGCTATACAAGGAGCTGTGTGAAAAATTTCACATTGGGGCCAACAAAATTTAAATCACTTGTGGGCAGTGAAAAGCATCCTGGAGCATTGCAGGATGTCCTCCCTCCACTAGGAAAAGGGGGAGAAAGCTCAGCAGGCCACACTCCCATTCACGCTTTAGGGATAAGTTGGTGTTAAATCTTACATTACCTACTGGAATCTGTGAACAAGACTCACCCCACCAAGAAGGTGGATCCCTCAAGACAGATGAGGGGCCAGGGTCACAGGTGATGACTGCGTGTGGCCTTCAGCTGGGGACGACCAAGCCAATGTCAGGGCAAAGCCAAATAAATGACTTGGGCACTATGGGGAAGCAATTTGGCTTGTTTGCGGGTAGAATTTTTGTCTCAGAGATGGGGGTGGTTTGGTTTCTGGGGGGTTGGTTTGTTTGTTTTTAATTCAAGGACCAAGCAATTTTATGACTGGCCTGCATTTTTGCACAGATAATTAAAGGCGACAAATGAGGAAGTCTCACCTAAAACTCAGGATCTGAGGTAGGTCAACACGGAGTCTCGGAGCAATAGCTGTGCTCTGAGCTATGAAAGTCAGGGGAGCAACAGAATAAGGTGCTGTGCTCGCTTAAGCTAAGCCAGGAGCATTGCACAAGCCTTTAGAATTTGGGGGTGTCATCTGTTCCTTGATTTTAAAAAGCTCAAGGTCAGGAGTTTTGAAACATCTATGATGCCATCTCCTGTTTGAATTTTAGCAAATGACCATAAAAATGACTACAGCCATAAAAATACATCCCACCTTGCTTGCTTGAACTTGTCTCAGGGTAAAGTCAGGACAATGAGAGACAGACATGTCTTGCTCTTGCTCTGCACAGAACAGTGGTCTCCCAGAGCTGAGGCAGGGGAATGACAGAAAGCTCCATCCAAAACACTGAAGTGATCTGTCTCATCCTTCATTAACAGGATTCTGCAGCTCTCCCCAACCTTCTCCCAAGCACCACAAAAAACAGAGGAGGACCAAGAGCAGCTCAGGTCTCGCACCTTCTCCTCACTTCATGATCAGGAACAACCTCCTACTAGGGATACAGGGAGGCAGCAGGACAGCAATTCCACTGAGTTTACCAAGCACCTGATGTGGAGAAAGGTGTTAATTCAGCTTTTTAAGACCAGCATTAAATCCTCCAGGCACATCCACCCAGCGCTGCGCTTTCACAGCTGGCATAAATCTGCGTGGCAAGGGAATTTACAGCAGCCCTTGGCTATGTGGCTATCGCAGCCTTGCCCCACGCAGAACAACGCATAGAACAACCCATCATTTACAGCTGGATTTAGACCTGTTTGTTCTAAAGAAATGACCGTGGCAAATCATAAATTCTCTCTTAAAAAAAGAAGATGAAGAAAGGTGGAAAACAGACAGGACCAGCTCATGCCTATAACGTAAAGCTTCCAGGAAGCTGCTCTGCAGAAGCTCTGATGGAGCAGCATCCCTTCACATCGAATTCATTTGTGAGGTTGAATTGGGCCCAAACAACCTTCAAAAATCCCTTTGTCCCTGAATTCTAGCAAAGTTGTACTCTAGGATTTATTGTCCAGCTCGTTCCCTACTAAAGCAGATAACACAGAGCCAAAGGCTCCTGGGCAATGCTGGTCCCCAGTCATGCCTGCCTGAGAACTGGTGCATTAAGGACTCCTGGTTACCCAGCTAGCCAGAGAGTGTCAGCAGGAATTCAGGACCTTTGCTAAACAGCAGAAGTGGCACAAGGGATCTGCTAAACCTGGCATCAACCACAGAGCCCAAACCCTTTCTGTGGAACTTGCTTTGCTCAAGTAGATTTAATCTTCCACCAACAACTGTATTTGCTGCCGCATACACAGGCATCTGGAAAAGGGGACGACATGAGTTTCTTGCTGTGCTGGAAGGAGGGAGCCAAGGCATTTGCAATCCCACACATGTGGATACCTCCAGGCTGACTAAGGAACAAGCATTTCATCCCTCATCCAATCTGCGCTGTGATCTTTCATAACAGAGTATCTGACTAAGTTCAAGGACTCAAAGTTGCAATTCAAATGGTCATTTTCCTTTGGGCATCACATGGCTGAATCACAGCCTAGAACTGCTAAATGAATAACTGACGTCAAACCTTTTCATATTGATGGCAGCAAGGCTAGATGCATCTGCTCGGGAGGGCCACCACTGTCAGAACACTGAACGAAGGCTAGTGAGAGCAAAGAACCTCCACCACCCTTCTCATCATGCCTTTTAAAGAAAAAGCACATTCCTTTTGTCTTGTTTTATTGGATGGAAACATAATAGAATGCAAATCTTAGCAATCCAATCCAGTGAAAACAAAATACATAGTTTCCCAGGAGGAAGGGGGAGAAACGGTTGTGATGGAAGCCAGTCACTTCTCTCATACAATTCTGGCAGGAACTTAAAATAATCATAGAATCATCAAGGTTAGAAAAAACCTCTAAGATCATCAAGTCCAACCATCAACACAACACCACGGTACCTCCTAAACCATGTCTCAAAGAGCCCCATGTACATGGTTTTTGAACACCTCCAGGGATGGAGACTCCACCATTTCCCCGGGCAGCCTCTTGCAGTGCTTTACCACTCTTCATTCCAATAGACTGGGATCAAAGGAAGAATGCAGGCAGCACTTCATAAACCCCTTGCAGCAGCTGCCTATTTCCTCAGAAGACCACAGGTATCAACACCCTCAGTGTTCACTCGACCCAAGGCAGGAGAAGCCACAGCTGACGAGAGGCAATGCCAGAGGCCAGCCTGACCTAGGTGAGCAATGGACGCTTCTAGTGCTGCCACAGCTGCAGCATAAATCCCCACGTGCTTTGAGTTCAGTCTGTTAGTGACTGTTTGGACCAGGGAGACCATCATGGAGTGTAAGGCACCTTTAAGCGTGGGTGTCAGCAAAGCCAGGGCCTCCAGTGCCTGCCAGCACACTTTCTTGTTGAGATCCTGGAGTCTCAGCACAAAAACATTGAAAATCTGTTAAAAAAATGAACAACATTAAATCTGGACTAAAAAGGCTTCACTTCAGAAAGGGGTGCACAAGCACCCAGCAATGTGAAAGATGAGTGCAATCCTTCTTATTAAGAAGTTTCTGTAGGCACAGGATAGTTCATTGACATTTCTCTTTACCTATAAATCATTACATTAATCCCATTTCGAGACTGCAAAATAGTCTCTTTGGTACAGAGCTCTGGAAGCAGGTATTTACGATGCCCTCTTCTCCATAAAGCTGTCTCAAGTACTAAGGATAGCTCTGATTTTGCCAAAACTGTGGCTGGACGAGAGCCAAGCGGGGTTTTATGTCTCAGAACCTGTATCTGGAGGAGCACAGGGTTCTCATGAACTTCAGGAACCAGACCATTTGTCCAGCTAACAGGGAGACTCGTGGAATTTAATGCGCTGTTCAGTTCTCATTAGAGCACATTCAGTCCCTTGACAGCCATGTTATCAGGCTCCATTTTTTCTGGGAAAGGGAAAGAAAGCAGCTGCTGGGAGGAGCAGGAAGAGAAGATCCATCTCTGTCCATTTCCCTCCTGTTTTCAAAGGGAAAGAAGGACCCCAGGAAGATATGCCCCAAATCTCTCTGGGCAGGATTCAGCTGTTCAGATACGTGGGAGGTATTGATCCAGTTTCCCATACCTCTGTAGGGACACTTAGAATCATAGAAACAGGTTGGAAGAGACCCACCGGATCATCAAGTCCAACCATTCCTATCAAACACTAAACCATGCCCCTCAGGACCTTGTCCACCTGTGCCTTAAACACCTCCAGGGAAGCTGAATCAACCACACCCCTGGGCAGCCTATTCCAATGCCCAATGACCCTTTGTGTGAAAAACTTCCTCCTAATGTCTAGCCTAAACCTCCCCTGGCAGAGCTTGAGGTCATTTCCTCTTGTCC
>WAAB01001655.1:106430-163040 GCA_013389865.1 Piaya cayana | reverse complement strand
TGAGAAACTGTGTCAAAGGCTTTGCTGAAGTCCAGGAAGACCACATCCACAGCCTTTCCCTTGTCCAGCAGCCGAGTCACTTTGTCATAGAAGGTGATCAGATTAGTTTGGCAAGACCTGCCTTTCATGAACCCATATTGACTGGGCCTGATCACCTGGTTCTCTTGCATGTGCTTCATGATAGCACTCAAGATCTCCTGTTCCATGACTTTCCCTGGCACTGAGGTCAGACTGACAGGCCTGTAGTTCCCTGGATCCTCCCTGCGACCCTTCTTGTAGATGGGCACATCAGCCAGCCTCCAGTCCAGTGGAACTTCCCCATTCTTCCAGGACTGTTGGAAGATGATGGAAAGACATTGTCCTCCAGGACAATTAATTTCCTTGTAATACGGACACCTCCCAGAGATGAGGCATTTAAACTTTGAAGTACTGTCTCTTTTTCCTTACAAAGGGATGCTAGATGGGTACTTGGGAAGACATCTGAAGACAAATGAAATAAGCCCATTCTTGGTGCCTCGGTTTTCTTAAGTAAGCACTAGTGATAATGTTACTCGTGCATTATCTCCTGTAAGGAGTGTCATGAGATCAGAGTTTAATTTCAGGATCTAGCTGAAATCACATCATTAGGAAGTCTCCTCGAGATGTTTTCCTCCCAGTTACCTGAAGATGATATCACCAAGAGCTCTTATCTTGTTTTTATTTTCCAGTTCAAGGACTAGCTCTGAAGCTTTCATCTTACCTGACCTGACAGTCTGTCATGTGTCACTTTGGACTAGTCAAGAGACTGAAGATCTTCTGAACAACCTCCATGAGCTCCTGACAGCCAAGGAGTTTCAGGCACGGATGGAAGGAGTGCAGCTCCTCCTAGGCCACTGCAGAAACAACCTTAAGTTCATCTCCACTAACATTGTCCAGGTATGCAGGGAGACTCTAGGGCTCCTTTTGCATCAGCTTCTTTCCCAACCTTGTGCCAGTTGAGTTATCTCCATTTGTCTTGGCACGACATAGGAGTTGAGACAGGCTGGTTCCTTCTTTCCTAAAATAACTGAATACAGCTCTAGATGCCAGGGTAAGTCACTTCAGTCCTGATATATTTCTCTAGCAGGTGCAATTGGTGCTGTTCGTGAGATGATGACAGAATTTACTGTTGCTGTAGCTTCTGCTGTTTCCTACTCCTAGTTAGTTTGAAATAAAGTCGTGGGAACTTAGCAATTATTCTCTGGAGGAAAAATGAGCTGGGATGGGGGAGATAAGTATATGACTGGGTTGATTTAAAAACAAACCCAGAAGCCATATATTTTTTAAGGGATGCCCTCTAAACTTTATCTTGTCTTGCACAGACACATCTCTGCCTGTTCACCTGCATCCTCACCCTGTTCTTGCTCAGTAAAGACTCTTCTTGCCCCTCCTGAGGATACTTTTTCCCTTTGGAAACAGGAGGAAATGGCTAGAGATCGATCTTCTCTTCCTTCTCCCAGCAGCTGCTTTATTTCCCTTTTCCAGAAAATGGAGCCACAGTTTTGGCAAAATCAGAGCTACCCTCAGTACCTGAGACAGCTTTATGGAAAAGTGGGCATCATAAATACCTGCTTCCAGAACTCAGTACCGAAGAGACTATTCTGCATTCTTGAAATGGTATTAATGTAATGATTTATAGGTAAAGAGAAATGTCAATGAACTATCCTGTGCCTACAGAAACTTCTTAATAAGATGGGAAAATCTTTTTAGCCAGAGTGAGGTTGTGCAGTGGCTGCAGGGAGCAGCCCCAGGGAAAGGGGGCAGTTGTGCTGGCACGTGCTGATCCCACAGGAAGGATTGCACTCATCTTTCACATCGGACTTGATGATCTTGATGGTCTTTTCCAACCTTGATGATTCTACAATAATTTTAAGTTCCTGCCAGAAGAATACAAGGGTAGTGACTGGCTTCCATCATGATTGTTTCTCCCCCTTCCTCCTGGGAAACTATATGCATTTTGTTTTCACTGGATTGGATTACTAAGATTTGTGTTCTATTAAGTTTCTGTCCACTAAAACAAGACAAAAGGAATGTGCTTTTTCTTTAAAAGGCATAATGAGAAGGGTGGTGGAGGTTCTTTGCTCTCACTGGCCTTCGTTCCATGCTCTGACAGTGGTGGTCCTCCCGAGCAGATGCATCTAGCCTTGCTGCCATCAATATTAAAAGGTTTGACGTCAGTTATTCATTTAGCAGTTCTAGGCTGTGATTCAGCCATGTGATGCCCAAAGGAAAATGACCATTTGAATTGCAAGTTTGAGTCCTTGAACTTAGTCAGATACTCTGTTATGAAAGATCACAGCGCAGATTGGATGAGGGATTAAATGCTTGTTCCTTAGCCTAGAGGTCTCCACATGTGTGGGATTGCAAATGCCTTGGCTCCCTTCTTCCAGTACAGTAAGGAACTCATTGTCATCCCCTCATCATGAAAAGATTGCTAAACAAAATTCATGGAATGTGAAGGAGGACAAATGACAACCCCTTAGAACACCCACCGAGCTCCAAAGCTGCTCAGACCTCTCCACAGAGCAGCAGCAAGCACTGTTTTCAGTGCCTCTGTCCTCTGCGGAACTACCTCAGAAGGAGAGAAACATATTTACAGAGGGAAACACCTTCCCATAAACACGGAAATGTTTCACTGGAAATGAGGAGTCTGTAGAAAAGTAATTGTCCCTTTGAAACTCCCTTTATTTCAGGGTGAAGTAATTTAAAGCACCCATCAGAGTTCATCTGTTCCAGCACAGCCTTCCCTTTGTCCTAGCTTCTTTCACCAAGTCTATTCCAGCTATTCACTGAGCTTTGAGGAGCCCAAATGCACCACAAAGCTTCAGAGATTCACAGATTTGGAGAGGATCCAAGCTCCTCCTTCCAGAACTTCCAGTCAGCTGAAACAGTGGCTATGGTTATTTGGTTCCTACATTCTGCAAGTTCACACTAGATTTTTTCTTGGCAGAAATCTCTGACCCAACACAGTGTAACTCCAGGAGAAGCAGGTTCTACCAACCTGCACCATCATTGCTCCCTTTCCAGAAAACCCAGATTCAACTGGGGCAAAAAACTTTTCTTTGATCTCAGGAATTCCCAACTTTAAGGAGCTGAAAGGGTCACTGATTCCTGTACCAGACTGTGTGATATCATCTAAGCCTAATTTACCTCCACATCACCTTTTTGGGCCGTACCACCAAATGGTCTCACATGGTTCAGAAAGGGAAGGTCCATGGAGCTTAAGGGAAATAATTTCTTCTCAAGGACAAAATGCATCACCAGTTCCTTAAGTTCTTCCTAAATAACTAAGAGTGCTCATTACCGAGCCAAAATATCGGAAATAACTGAGTTAACCCCATCTCTGTGATTAGAAGATCTTTGGACGGGCTCCATATCTCACCGTGATTTCACTTTCCCTCCAAATAACATGAGATTCACTCACACAAATGGCATTTCTTCCTCCTACCTTCTTGCTGAGCAATTTTGTGTCTTGTTGCCAAAACAAAGGCAGGAACGAAGGCACTTGGACAAAGGTTTCCTCATGCAGAGGCCCAGGCTCCCTTCCAGGCAGGATTTTCTTTATGATCTTCTTGATGGCTGGGCTTAAGGGTAGTCTTGGAGACAAGGCCCAAAAAGAGACTCTGTTTGAGACAGTGGCTGAGTGAAAAATCAATCCTGCTGGCAACTGCCAGACACATTTTGGCAAGTTGTTTCCTCTGCTCAAGTGGCTTCACACACTTTATTTCTGCAGCCCCAACAGGCAGTGTCTCTCTCTCCCCAGTGCCAAACCAAGCCCTTAGAGATGTTTAAGTGAAGAACACCACAGTTGTCACACACGAGAACTGTGGCATCCAAGACACCATGACACCACACCCTACCGGCTTCACCAGCTCACCTCCAGCAGCCCTCCTGATGACACAAGGCATTGTTCACATCCAGTTAGAGAGACGAGGGACCTCCATGCCGAGAGGGAGATGGCAAGGCTGGTCCCAAAGAGGAAGGGGATGGCCACCTGGCAATCGGCTGAAGTAGCATTCACTCACTTCTAGCAGACTGAAGATGCAGGAATGATTTTGTTTCCTCTGGGATCAATGATGTTGCTCTCTTAAAGCAGGACTGCAGTTTTAAGCTGCCCACTATAAATTAACTTGGAAAATATCTCTCTTCCTACAATCAGGGAAACGGAGTCTCCTGGATTCTTCCTCAAGGTCCCACAGCTACAAGTTTGGATGCGCCTGCAGGGAAACAGCGTCAGTCACAAGTGTCTCTCTCCAGTCTCCTCCTTCCAGGGAGCAGGGGAACATCCCAAAGGCCATGTGTGGGCTTCCAGGAGACTTAACCTTGGTTTATGTACATGTTACAGGGGAAAACAGCAAAACTGTGCACAGGGTGAGTTTTCCTTCTCACCAAGTAGTTTCCTCCTATGCAAAGAAGGTTGAATATAGGACCAAGTCCTTTGTTCATCACAAGGCAGCCTGAGCTACACCTTGGCTGTCGCTCTGGTCCTTAATCTGTGGAGTTCTCATGTGAGGTTTCCAGATGTCTGCATGCTGATGTTCCCAGTAATCAGGAATTTTCTAAGCACTAGAAAATGTTCTGCTTTTGTTTCTTTCTTCTTAACCAGGGTCACTGAGGAGGTCAGTTTGGGACAGAGAAACCATCAGCCAAAGTGATTTAAAGGAGCAAGCAAAAAAAGTTTGCTTGCTTTGTTAAAAAAAACAACCAAACAAAAAACCCAAACAGCTAAACAGCTTCCCATGGCACACAGGGAGACCAAGAGCAAAGCATCCACGCACGAAGTCCTCCCACAGCAGCACCTTTAGCAGATTGCACACAGGCCAGGCAGCTCCTATTCCACCACCAAACTTCCAAGAACCAGACCAAACACTGAAACGTTTAGCAGGAGAGGCCACAAGCACCTCTTGCTGCAAGCCCTGGTGCAGGACTATGTCTCGTAGGGAGCAGGGCCGTGACACGAGGCAAAGCTGGGAGCCCCACCACCTCGCAGCAGGATCTATTCAGCAGCAGCGCCTCCTGCCACCTCAAAAGGCACAAGCCACCCATTCCTCTTGCAGCCCGGGAACCCAAGGCAGTTTTGTGGAGCTGGTGTGACACCTCCTGTCCAGCTCTGGTATTGCTCCTTGTCACACAAAATTTACTTACTTCTATAATCTGGGAATAAGGCCACTGCCACATGGGAAACAGCAAATAAAAACCCCTTATGCTGTGCAGAGTACCTGGACAACCATAGACACGCACCGATAAATAGGACACCCCAGTTTCCACGTGGATTTGCTGGCTGTTTCACCACAGAGGTTTGCTTTGGGCACACCATGAACTCTACACAAAAATCTAGCCTCTGCTGCTCTAAACAAGCAGCTACTCTGTCCACCTTACTCTTCATTGCTCCAAAACAACCAGGGTTTAGGCTACAAGGGAGGACCTACCCCATTTCCAGCCTCTTTCTCCAGGCAGTGCCACACCTCTGGGAGCTAAAGACACGAACAGCTGAATCCCCAGCTGGCTCTGCAGTCAGAGCTGGGGGATCAGAAAGCTGGCACTTACCAGCTCTAAGGTGAACTTGCTTTTGGAACCACTCTTTGCTTGCAGCTGCCCTACCCTAGTGGTTTCATGCAAAGTACCTGGTGGAGGGCAGGGCAGGCAGGGGCACAGTGTGGCCTGGCTGGCACAGCACCAGAGGAGAGGACCAGGATTCATACCCCTGCTCCCAGCTCACTGTCTGACAACCAAGACTCACAGAATCTCAGCATCAGCAAGACCAAACAATGAACCACATGTTCTTGAAATCCCTCTCCTGTTCCTGCTGCCAAGTTGTCCCACAGCTCTGCTCCATGTTTCTGGTGCCCTGACAGGACAGATGCAGGTGATGCCGACCCTCTCAGTACAACAGGGAGCAGAGCAGGTTCTCGGGGCCACCACTACCAACACAAAAGATCCTCAGCCCACTCTTTGACCCCATCCTTGGACTCCTGCCCTGGCTTCAGGGAAGGCTGGGACACAGGGGCACATCAGGCCTAAGATCACAGAAACCCAGCTGCAATTTGTGCTGCTCCACACCCCAAAGGACAGGCACGTTGGCACTCACCTGAGGTGACTGGTTTGAAGCCAGCCTGCACAGGACAGCAGCACCAGTTAAACACTCACCCTTCAGTTCAGCCTGGTGCAGTGACTCTGCGAGTACAGACTGTGCCCAAGTGCTGGCAGTCACTTTCACAGCATCTCAGAAATGAAATAGAAGCCCAGTTTCACCAATTAGGAAGATACTAATTTACCACCCATTAAAACCCTCCAAGGACTGGAGCCTCCCACTGCTGCCCTTTACCTCCAACTCTCCAAAACCAAACCACCCCTCTTCCAGCTTTGTTTGTGACACGATCCCTGTGCCTCCTGATCACACTGAACCCCAGCACACTCCCCATGCAACAGGCAGCTGAGACAGGAAGGAAACACAGGGAGCTGAGAGACTGGAAACAGATGCTTTGCAGAGCACCCTGAACCTGTAACGCTGGCTCCCTCCTCCTCTAGAAATTTGCTTTCTAATAGCAACCCGTCCTCAACCAACCTTGAGCATCCTGAGGTCTCTCAACACACACCACAGGACAGAGGTTTGGTAAAGGAGATGTATATTTATTCACTTTACAAAGAGGGCGGTATTTAGTTGCAACAGCTCCATTTATAGACAAATATATTATTGTACATTATAGTGGTGAATGGCTCAAACCTTTACCTTGTTTTGCACTTAAAAATGTGTTTGCACCACTTCAGCTTCCATTAGCTGAGCAAATAGCTGTCCTTATTCTGCCACTGAAAGATTAAAAAATCCATAACAAAGGTATAGCTGCACGCTATGTATCCACAAGCATTCCCCATCTCATTTCCCTGGGCTACTCCCTCCTCCCCACCTGATCCCACATGGTCTGTCCTCTGGGTCGGCGTTAAACTTGTGTACAGCCTCCGTTAAAAGAAATCAGGAACCAGTCATAGTTCTAACAGCCTTCTGAAGCATAAAGTCATTGATTCCTACATAGAAAAATCCCAAGTTCAAATTTGTTACAAAAAGAAAAAGCCATTTTTAAGTCAGGTTGACATTCAGACATTGCCGAGACCTGGCTAAACCAGTGGAAGGCGGGGAAAGAAAAGAACATCAGTACAGAATTTAAATATTACAAAAATATCCTTTTTTTCTGTTTTGTTGGTTTTTGTTTTTTTAAAAAAAAGCAGCAGGATGCCCACTCACTACCGCTAACTGAAACGTGGAAAGGCAGCGAAGACTGGGTGTCTTTGATCCTTGAATATCTGAAACAAATTCAATGTAAAGCTGAACCAAGTTTACCACACTGACAGCGGTGTCAGGTTTATTTCACTTGAGATACAAATGCATGTCCACATGACAGGCATAATCTGACCGTGGGGCGGAGAAATGTTTCTATAAGTAAGCTCAGGGAAACAGGGTGAGAGAACGCTGGCATGGTTAAACATTCTGGATTCAGCAACGCACAGCGCCCCACCTGTGCCTCTCACCCAGGCCGTGCAGGAGGCTGCACTCCCAGCAGGCAGACATGGCATCTTTTGGCCAGACAATCCAGAATGGCAGAGTTTGGTGGCCCACTTGTTTCAATTTTAACATTATTCTTTTGTGCTGCTATTCTTCTTCACTTTCGTTTTCAGGTTCCAAATCGGAATCACCATTGATTTCCTTTTCGACAGTCATGTCTTGTTCATCAGATTGCTCCTCTTTTTCTTCATCTTCATCCCAGTTTTCCTGGGGAAAAAAACGAAACAGGAATGTTTGAACCCATGACAGTCACACAGTTTATGTTATGAGCGAACAGAAGATCTGATGGGGCTCCACTTACATCAGAATCTTTATCTGCAATCATCTCATCATCTGAGGCCTCCTCCTCTGAGGATTCTGGAAAGAGAAAATAATCCCTCAATCTGGAGAACAGACTTTATGGTGTCATTGTGACAACCAAGCCCAGCCCACACGCCACTAAGTCTGCCAGCTGCCCTATCACAGTTCCAAAACTAAGGCTCCCTGAAGATCATATTGGTCAATGTGAATTAGGAACAAGTCCCTCCTGTTAGGATTCTACAGCATGAAGCTGCAGTAGATAGAAAAGGCCACACTGAAAGTGCTCATGCACACATGGTGCCACCCACCACCTCAATGTCCAGTTGATAAAATGTTTGGCTTTGCTCAGCCTAGCAGAGGGCAGCTAACATCAGGAATTGGAGGTGCCAGTGAAGTTCAGCAGCATGCTGAACTTCTTATTAACCACTTCCTTAGCTTGCGAAGCAGGTATGGGAGGAAAGGAAAGGAAATACAAGGAGAAGGAAGAAAGGAGAAAAGAACCATCTACAAGATGCCCACATCATTTACCACCTATGTTCCTGCCACAAACTTCCTGCTCAAACCCTCTACTTGCAGACTGCACACCAGCAGATAAGCACAGGAGCATGACGAGCAGCCACCATGTCTCGCCTGTCACTGAGCTACACACAGCACACCTCACTTACCATCCTCGTACACCAGCTTTGCAGTCTGATTCACCTCAGTTACATCCTGAACTGCTACCGACGCTGCAGCCTGAAGGGAATTTGCAGATTAGCCTTTGGTGCAATCATTTGAACCTCAAGCATCAACAAAGCTCACAGCAATGTAAACAGTGTCTACATCAAGTTTAACACACACAAATTCATTTACAGTAGTGGTTTAATGGCCAAGCAAGTATCAAGGACAGTATCATTTTAGAGGTATCTGCTCTGCAGTGGCACAGTCCCTCCCACTTATTGCCCTTTAAAACTATGGCTTAGTGAACACATTTGGCAGAATAAATCATGTTAACACTTCCCATGAGCAGGTACTGAGCAGACAACCTGAGAAGTGCACTGCTCCAAGCACTACCAGCACACTGTACAGTCACTGCACAGAGTTCCCAGGCCCCATTGAACGGGATCGCAACTGAACAGCAGGTTTGCAAACACCACTTCTATCACACATCACAAGCTATTTCGTTGGAACTCACCTGGGTGACGAGAATGAAGAGTCTTCCATGCAGACGGGAAAGCTTTTGCAAGGTTTTTACTCTGCTCTCCATTAATTGGTACAGCATTCCCAGCTGAGGAATGAGGTCTGGCAACTAGGGAGAGGAGAGGGAAGAAGGAAAATAGAGCTGTTAAGGTACTCGGGATGTGTTGGTTACTTCTAAATTTCTGAACTCCCTATGTATGTTTGGGATGAGCAATCCCTGGGCACATTATTCTAGACAAAAGGGAGGGCTGAAGGTTCACAGAAACCACCTGAGGCTTCATCAGGCATTCACCCATGTTAGAAACACATCTGTTGTCAAACCACAGTACTCCTTACCCCGCTTTTCCTTCCTGCAGATGTCAAATACTGTTTGGAATGCTTGGGTAAATGGGAACCGAATGTGCACAAATGCAGCCTCAGCAACATGCGCAAGGTCTGACATACAGCAATCCTATAATAAATGGGACTAACAGCACCAAAATGCCTTTCTCTTAACTAAGGAACTACTTGCCTTGACTACAGGGTGACTATAACTACGTCATGAAAGACTGAGACAATTTATAATGAGTGTGCAGCAATTTGGCACAAGTGGCAGGAGCTCAGTCCTCTGTACTGTGGGCACTGCCAGATGGGGAGAGCAGGAGACAGGTTCCTGAAGGGAGACCACAGACAGATTCAATCTAGTTTGACTTATGTGCATTAGCATTAATGAAAAATACTCACTGTGGAAAGGTAGGATGCATGTAGAGTTAAAATTGACTTCAGCCATCGGACCATTAGTGAGGCACTAGAAAAGAGAAGTGAATGACATCAAGGAGAGAAACACCCCTTTAACATTCTCAATGCTGTTCCTCTTTCATGACGTAGAAAGATAAATGCCAATGGGAATGTAATCATTTAGCCATCCAGATGAGATACCTCTGTAAACTATTTGTTAGGAAAAGAACAGAAATTTGATTGAGGGATTAAACCAGACGTGCAGGGCTCTGTGTGTCTGACACCTTTTACAGGTGGTTTCAGCGAATACGAGAAAAAAGTATGGTATGTTTTGCTCCACTTAAAATTTTTATGAAAAAACAATGCCTCCCGCAACAAGTAAGGTCAGCCAGTCCCAGCAAAGCTCTCCTCACAGCAACACAGATGGGAGAGAGTGGAGTAGGAAAGCTGGCTTTGTTACTAATCAAAAACAATATCCAGAGGTCATAGAATTGTGGGATGATTTGGGTTGGAAAGGACCTCAAAGCTCATCCAGTTCCAACTTCCCGCCATGGGCAGCGACATCTCCCACTAGATCAGGTTGCTCAAAGCCTCATCCAACCTGGCTCTGAACTCCTCCAGATGGGGCAGCCACAACTTCTCTGGGCAACCTTGACACCCTCACAGGAAAACATCTCTTCCTTAGATGTCATCTCAATCTCCTCTCTTTCAGCTTAACTGTTCCCTCTCATTCTATTAGTACTCTCTCTGATGTCTAAATATATTTGATAATTAAACCAGAAAAGATACACATCTGTTAGTTATTTTATTTTCCATATTGATCAGGTCTGCAGTGTTGATATACTAGGACTTGAAAGACATTTTCAGGGTGTTGTGCTTATTTCAGGTACTCTTTTCCCTGTTCAATTTCACTTCAGCCACCTTGACAAAGCTCTGCCTCAACAAAAGCTCCTCTTTGAATCCCATATCAGTGACAATCTTTCCTTCAAGATGCTGCAGCTGAATTATAGTTTCCTATGGAGCTCAGGCAGAGGGAGGAACCGTAAGGCACACAAGCGAAGTTACAGGTGAACTGAACAGTAGTCGAGTTGTCTCTTACCTGTATGGGTTGCCCTGCAATCTCTTCGTAAGCTGAAAGGACAAAAATAGTCATCATTAAACAACAAACACATCATAAGCTTAAAAACCCAACAACAAATCCCTGTGACAGCCTGAATGCTGGGGCAGAAAGATCTCCAGGCGCTGGAAGTTTGCTGGGATTCAGGCTCCAGAGGCTGCAATCCTAGACACAGGGTTGGCTCTGCAACCCTAGACAGGCTGATAATTTGCAGAAGCCTAATTTCATTATTACAATAAAACTGGAACTTGTAACAAGCAATATATCCAGTGAAACATAAATCTATCAGGAATCAGCAGCAGGAGATCCCTTTATTATACACCTCTGTGTATCTGCTTGGTGTACAAGTTGGGAAAACAAGTAGAGATAGCGTCAGGTGAAGGACATTGCATGGAACGAATCCCAGGCTCTGGAGAAGACAATTACACAAAGTTCTGTCCAAGCACTGAGATTACAGTCAAACCCTCACCCTCAGTTCCTCTGACAGAGTTTAGAGAGGAATGGCTGCACCTCATTAACGTATGTCTAAGGAGGTGTCACACACACACCCTTAAAGGGAGTCTAAATGCTCACACCCAGGCCTCCTGCATCGTTCATAGAAGAGCAGGACCCTAAGCGAAAATTAAATCTTACTTGTTGCCAGCATGTGAAGACACAGGAGAAACCCAACCACTAATTGATGCTATAGGATGTTATTCACATAATGAGCAACTGATTGATGTTCAGATTAAACACAGCAATGTCCAAATGAGCTAATCATGAACATATTTCTGTCCAAATACAGATTTGATTTAATGTCACTGAATAAGCAGTTCAGAGGCCAAACCCCTTTTAAAATTATCACTAAGGGATGTCGCAAACATTAAATACAGCAATTGGACTTCTGAGACATCTTCAAGAGAGGAAAGGAATTGCCCCTCCATCTCCAAGTGCTATCTGAACTCACTACTGTAAGCACATAGTCTGTTCTTTCTCTCACACGAGTATCTAGCATGATACTCATACACCTCGCTCTGGCTAGCTCTGCTATTTTCATGTTTCAAATTATCACTTTTAACAGTACAAGAGTAACTGTTTGCAGAGACTGAACAATCTTGAGCTTAACCTCTTACTTTACTCTTTCCCACATCATCATTTAAGATAACAGTACATGATCAAATGCTATTCCTGGTTCTGACCATGGCACTTCGTCCTTCAGTTCAGCTTCAGCCACAGAAGATAAAGAGCGTATCAGAGAGAAATGATGAACAATTTCTGTCCTGTTAAACTACCAAACCAATTTCAGCGGTAAAAGTAGAGACAGGCTCTGGATTTTCCCCAGGTAGAATGCAAACCAAGCAGGGCTATGTGACAGTTTGAGAAATGCAACCCCTCCTACCTCATGCAGCAGTGGAATGACAGCGTGGATGGGCATTCTGGCTACTGTGTTCTTTATTACATTTTCCTTTTTTGTGTTAAGCACTCTCTGTTAAAACAAAAAAATATGATCAGAGAGAGAATCATTCAGCTTTAACACACATATAAGCAATGGGCACAATCAAACACTCCTCTGGCTTTAAGTCTCTTTTTCTATTGCACTACCTTTGTATGCCAAGATAAGGATAACGAGTAAAAGATTTGCTATGCAAAAGGAGTTCTATTTTTCAAGACAGCTACAGTTAACAATGTGATTAACCTATCTAAAATAACCTAGCACTTCCTGCAGCCCACCCACCCCCATATTAGAAACAAAGCATCACAGGAACATTAGAATTTCCCTTGCTATTTTATGTGCCCAATTTCTGTAAAGGAACGTCTTTCACCAGGATCCATGACGATTCATTTCTATTCAGCATCAAATTCTTACAATTTAATTTCTCTACCCCAGAATCACCATTTCCTCCAAGTCCAAGTGCAACAGAAAGCTTTTCAAGTTAAACGGTTGTCATCAATGCATGCTTCAAATACAGTCTACTCGGAAACTGCACGCTTGGGAGACTAAGCACAGGTTATACTCCAACTCGAGCACAAGGGAAGGCAGCTGCATCAGCACTAACATCACTTGTAAAACATCCAAACTGTGACATAAATTATCACAAACAGAAGTGTCTCAGAATTCTTGAACGGAAAGTAGGGTAAGATCTCAACAAAAAAGTAATACCACTACTATCATTTATAATTCCACTGCCTTGAGCAGGAAATTAGCTGGGAGAACCAACAGGTTCTTGACTGTCCAGCCTCCCTGGCTTCTGGCAAAGCTCCCCAAGTCTCAGAGAAGAGGTTACACAGCATTCATACAATGACCTTGTGAACTTACATTTAAGATTTCTGCGTCATTGCTCTCCAAGCCCTGAACCAGAAGCACTGCAAAACTATCCGTCTGTGGAAGGCCGCCTGGAGTCTTTACTTTGGTGACATCGATGTCCAGTGCTCCCAGGCGCTCCTCGATGCTCTCCTGCAGATGGCAAAGAGCAATGCAGTTCTCAGAAACACCAGCTGGAAGTAACTACCCTATAGCATTCTCCTGGGAAATAACACACACTTCACGCATTCTGAAGGGAACAGTAAGGGGAGAGGGAAAGAAGATGAAGCTGTGGCTGAAAAGCAGTTATACACCTCAGCCCAGAGACACAGGCACAAGTCTGTGACAAAGTTCTGCAGGAACATGGTGAAACCACAGGCAGGGCACACTGGAGTGAGGGAAAGGCTCTGAGCAGAGGGAAGGCTTTCATACAAATGATATCATTAACCTTGCTGCCATGCCAAACAAGCAAGTGCAAGCTCATCTAAGGAATTCATCATGATGATTCATAATTCTAGTTTCTCCATTACTGCTATCTGAAAGAGGAAGCACCTTACCTCCGTCTCTCCCGATTTCCTCTTGTTCTTCTTTTTCTCCTTCCCCGCGGATGGAGTTTTGACTGCTGTACTGTGTCCAGGAATACCAGGCACTAGTACTTTGGTGTCTGAATTCACAACAGGCGTCTTTACCTAGCAGACATACAGAATGACAATGAATTGCCAATATCTTGAGCTTTCTTCCAGTTTAAAATACTGCTTTTATCCCAAGGCACTCATACACACAGTAAAACCAGCCCCCCTACAACCCATTTTCTTTACATATTAGGTTGGTGCAAAAAAACATTGCCATTTTTGTCACTGCAAATGGTGATGCTTATTTTGGATTCAGCTTTTACTCAGCTGTGTTCATGTACAATAACTTTTTAAAGGGTGAAATTCCCTCTACTTATGTATGTTAATGGCTTTGGTTTCACTGTTCAGTCCTTTTTATATTACACTGTCAAACTGAAAATGGGGAAAAAAGCAAATCCAAGCAATTTTTTTGTATGAGTTCAAAATGGGACATAAAGCAGTGGAAATTACCGCAATATCAGGCAAGCATTTGGCCAAGGGACCATCAACAAATGTACAGATCAACACTGGCTCCAAAGATTTTGTAATGGGAACAAAAGCCTTGAAGCCGAGGCACATCACGGACGTCCTTCTGTGATAGATGACACTCAGTTAAGGTCTAGGATAGAAGTGGACCCATGCAAAACAACTGTGGAGGCTGCAGAAGGACTCAATGCTGACCGTTCAATGGTTGTTCGACACTTGCACCAAACAGGAAAATCAGAAAAGATCGAGCCCTTTGCTCATCACACCAAGCCTGGACTCTCTCCCCACAGGGCACACTCAGACAGCCAAGAGAAACGCGTCTTCACTGGAATTCAGTGATAAGCGAAACCAGGATGGGTATCATCACAGCATGCCAGGGAGTTCCTGCACCTCTCACAACATTTCAGCTCTGCTGCCCTCCAGCTCCAAGGCTGAGGAACCAGCATAAGGCCCTGCCCAGCTGATGGAACACCCGATCCAGACGGTAACTTGAGGGTTGGCAAAACAGCGCTGCCCGCTCACTTCACAGATACTGCAAGCATTTCAAATCTTCAAGGCCTTGAATACACATAGAGCTTAAGGACTTCACAGCCTGTGGCTAAACCTCAGGGGATCCTGTACGAGAGAAAACGGTGGCAAGAGGCCTTAGCAGACACTGTTGCCATATCAGTGCCAAGCTCACGTTCTCAGGCACTGTATCCCTGTGAGCAGGAACACATGAAGGCCTCCTCAAGAAAGAGCCAAAAGGACGTATCCTTTGAGGCTCTATTAAATTTTATTTAGACTCTAGAACAAAGCCACCCAAACCATGAGAGCCAAAGAGGCTGGACAACCTGACAGTCTCCAGGGGAAGGACTGACCTCTAGTCAGAAATGAAACCACCCTGTCTCTCAAGCACACCTGCCGAGAACAGGACTTGCCCTGAGCTGCAGGAGGGTAACCATGTGCTGGAGCGTCCCTGGACATACAACAGCCATCAAGCACACTTTACCGCAAGCACTGTGGGCATCCAGAGCTGCCACTGCAGCGCTGAGCAGGGTCATCCAGAAATCCAACCTCACTTTAAGAGAGCAGTGAACTCGACCATTTCCTAAGTAAAACAAGAGGAGCAATAAAATCACATTTCACACAAAGCTCACCTTTGTTAGGGCAACGTCTGTTTTAAGCGACAGCACTTTCTGGATATCCCTTACCAAACACACATGGGATTCAGTGGTGTTCACAGACTAGAAGGACAGAACAAACCCAGTCAATATTTGCAGTTCAACCCTGTGACTCATTACTTTACTGAAAGACGAGAACAAACTCCAGGTTTAAAGTAGATTCCACTCCAGAACAGCAGCTGCTTTGCACATCTGCCTTTTGTTACTGGATCTCTGTGCTCTCCAAAGCAGTTTACACAGGTAAACTTGAACCACATTAAACATGGTTCCAACGGCCTAACTCAGTAATGGCAACTCAGCCAGCAACACATCAAGTTGTATTTTAAATGGAAGAGTTGAAGAAAACAAATTGCCTTTCCAAACCACCCAGGGACAACAGTTACACCCCCCAGAAAAGGGGAAGGAATAAGCTTTGTCTTGATAAACAAGTTAAAAAACAATAAAAAAGAATCCCCTCCAGCTGTGAGCAGCGTGCAGTCCATGTCACAGCATGCAAAGCTCTCCCAGGAGTTTCACATACCACTTTCTCTATGATGGGCTGTAAGGTGTTCCCGTACACAAGCAGCAGGGACTGTTTGTCTGCACAAAACGCAGCTGCTAGGATAGGGACAGGTTTTGGCGTGGAGTCCCCATCGGTTCCAGGCGTTGCTATCTGGATAGTACAGTTTGATGTTAAGGGCTTTTTGCAATAACTAGGGAAAAAATGAGAAAACAAAGGAATGAAAAAAAATCAAACAGTTTTAGCTTAAACACTTCAACACCTTGGTGACCACTGGCAGGTCCCCAGCAAACTCAGCCAGTTTGTGCCTTGCGGCAGCTTCCAGCAGTGAAAGGGGCTACAGAAAAGCTGGGGAGGGGCTCTTGATCAGGGAGTGCAGGGATAGGATAAGGAGGAATGGTTTTAAGCTGAAGGGGGAGATTGAGATGAGATCTTAGGAAGAAATGTTTTGCTGTGAGGGTCGTGAGGCACTGGCCCAGGTTGCCCAAAGAAGTCACGGCAGGGTCTTGGAACTGGATGGGCTTTGAGGACCCTTCTGACCCAAACTATTCTGTGAACACTGACTTACCCATTTAAGATATGTTCAAATAAATGCAACTGTCCATCTCTGCACACAACCGCTAACTTCACAGGCTGAAAGAAGGGACAGCAAAAGGCTTTGTTTAGACCAATGGACAAACACCCTGGGACAAACCCAAGACATCAAGAGACAGTTGCATGGCTACGATATTACTTTTTCTAGTAACTAAACACATTAAAGATAGAACTAAATCCATAAGGAAGATCAAAGACACTAATATTGCAAGAATACTCAGAAAAACTATTAGGAGACAAGATAACTTCTAACTGTACTTTACTGTCACTACCAACGTATTCCAACATGAACAGCCTGAAAGGCAGCAGCTACACAGCATCATAAGGAAAAATGTTCCAAAACCATGGTCCTCAACATGTCCAGACGCAGAGGTCTAGAGAGAGGCTGACACTGTAAATATGCTTAGAGGACAGAAGCAGAAACAAGTCCTCTGAGCAATTAAAGGACAATTGTGCATGACAGAATGCATGCACTGAAGATGAGAGCAGTGAGAGGGCACAGCTGGAAACATCACAAAATATAGCACAAAATACCACTTTTAGAGAAGGAATATAAAGGTGGCAAAGGAACATGTTTAAAATAATTACTGAAACAATTTGTGAACCTGCTTCACATGCAGGCAACCTTCATAAGACCACTACTTTCAAAGAGCAGTGCTTGTGGAAATGGAGACTTAGGGAATGTCCACTGCTGCTTTAGCTCATTGACTGCTCGTTAATTCAAAATGCAGTTATGCTGTCAGAGCCACTTCAGATAGGAAGAAACAGGACTGTACCCAAACTGGATCTTTCAGTAGAATTTTGTTTGTATTTTTTGCTGTCAACTTGTAACAACCATTTGATGACTAATTTGTTCCGAATAGGGACCAACTGACTTCTCCACCTTCACAAGCAATGTTTCTGAAAAAAGCACTGAATTTGTACTTAGTAGCTTTGAAAAGTAATATTTCAACCTATCAGCTCTATAAAGACACCTGTAATAAATACCTTCACACCCATGAACTGGCATTCAGATCCTATCTCCGCGTACCAGAACCCCAATACAAACCAAGTTTCTGCCTTTACACCCTTAAAAGTAAACTGATGTGATAATTGAAAATTGTTAGAATATATTTGGGTGTGAACTACTGCTCCTACCTCCTCTTTGACTTCTGATACAGTCAGGTCAATATAAGTTGGTTCATCTGTTACTGTGAAAGACATCACGGCATTCTTCTCTTTCCTATCTGATCTGATCTGCCTGGAAGACATGAACAGAACACATTATTTACTGTAAACATTATTTACCAGAGTGCCAACACCCTCTGCACCTTCCTGAAAAGGACTGTAATGCCCATAAACCACCAGAGATTGTAGTGGTATTTACCCCATCCATAAATATTCATACTGTTATTCCGGCTTAGAAACAAGAAGTGCAGAAGTAACTCCCAAGTAAAACTTAGCATGAAAACTCAGAATAAACCTCACAATGAAGCCTATTACACAGTGTGTTTTTGGCACACACCAGCATTTCAGAGGACACCTGGAAGCACGCTCAGACACAGCCAAGGAAATTCATATCTTCACTCCACAATCAGTTACCAGTAAAGATATCATCACTGCATTTCTCCAGAGTACCTCTTCAGAGGTCAGAACACACTTGTTGAGTCTATCCTCAATATTCACCATAATTACAGTTACAGATTATGAAAGGACAACATACCATACACTCAGTAACCGGTCATGGATAGCTCCAGACAAGAAATAAAGCCCTGTGATTCCATCGAAGGGCTTGTTTTCATTCATGGGTTTCACTGTGGTGAACATTAACGATGACACTGATGTAGCATGGCCTGTGAAATGCTGAGAGGAAAAGAAAGATCTTTCAATGACTGTCATGAGCCATTATACAGCACAACTTAACACAGCTACTGACAAAGAACATGAGGAAAGGTTCAAGAGTTACTAACTCAACAAGAACATGTGATTTTGTTACTAGTGATAGTCTTCCTTGCATTTATGTACTTCAAGGAAACATTTTCTGACTCCCCAGTCTCCATATATTCATTGGAATTTTAAGTTACATGGGAAATCAAAGGAAAATTCACAGGGACTAAGTCCCTTCAAGAGAAACGACATCCACCCATGCAGCTGTTACTGTTAGAAGGAAAGTGTGTGCTTCATGTGCCAGCACATCCACAATAGCAGCACACATGTACACGTGTACCTGANGGCAGGGTCTTGGAACTGGATGGGCTTTGAGGACCCTTCTGACCCAAACTATTCTGTGAACACTGACTTACCCATTTAAGATATGTTCAAATAAATGCAACTGTCCATCTCTGCACACAACCGCTAACTTCACAGGCTGAAAGAAGGGACAGCAAAAGGCTTTGTTTAGACCAATGGACAAACACCCTGGGACAAACCCAGCACATCAAGAGACAGCTGCATGGCTATGATATTACTTTTTCTAGTAACTAAACACATTAAAGATAGAACTAAATCCATAAGGAAGATCAAAGACACTAATACTGCAATACTCAGGAAAACTATTAGGAGACAAGATAACTTCTAACTGTACTTTACTGTCACTACCAATGTATTCCAATATGAACAGCCTGAAAGGCAGCAGCTACACAGCATCATAAGGAAACATGTTCCAAAACCATGGTCCTCAACATGTCCAGAGGCAGAGGTCTAGAGAGAGGCTGACACTGTAAATATGCTTAGAGGACAGAAGCAGAAACAAGTCCTCTGAGCAATTAAAGGACAATTGTGCATGACAGAATGCATGCACTGAAGATGAGAGCAGTGAGAGGGCACAGCTGGAAACATCACAAAATATAGCACAAAATACCACTTTTAGAGAAGGAATATAAAGGTGGCAGAGAAACATGTTTAAAGTAATTACTGAAACAATTTGTGAACCTGTTTCACATGCAGGCAACCTTCATCAGACCACTACTTTTAAAGAGCAGTGCTTGTGGAAATGGAGACTTAGGGAATGTCCACTGCTGCTTTAGCTCATTGACTGCTCGTTAATTCAAAATGCAGTTATGCTGTCAGAGCCACTTCAGATAGGAAGAAACAGGACTGTACCCAAACTGGATCTTTCAGTAGAATTTTGTTTGTATTTTTTGCTGTCAACTTGTAACAACCATTTGATGACTAATTTGTTCCGAATAGGGACCAACTGACTTCTCCACCTTCACAAGCAATGTTTCTGAAGAAAGCACTGAATTTGTACTTAGTAGCTTTGAAAAGTAATATTTCAACCAATCAGCTCTATAAAGACACCTGTAATAAATACCTTCACACCCATGAACTGGCACTCAGATCCAATCTCCGCGTACCAGAACCCCAACACAAACCAAGTTTCTGCCTTTACACCCTTAAAAGTAAACTGATGTGATAATTGAAAATTGTTAAAATATATTTGGGTATGAACTACTGCTCCTACCTCCTCTTTGACTTCTGATACAGTCAGGTCAATATAAGTTGGTTCATCTGTTACTGTGAAAGACATCACAGCATTCTTCTCTTTCCTATCTGATCTGATCTGCCTGGAAGACATGAACAGAACACATTATTTACTGTAAACATTATTTACCAGAGTGCCAACACCCTCTGCACCTTCCTGAAAAGGACTGTAATGCCCATAAACCACCAGAGATTGTAGTGGTATTTACCCCATCCATAAATATTCATACTGTTATTCCGGCTTAGAAACAAGAAGTGCAGAAGTAACTCCCAAGTAAAACTTAGCATGAAAACTCAGAATAAACCTCACAATGAAGCCTATTACACAGTGTGGTTTTGGCACACACCAGCATTTCAGAGGACACCTGGAAGCATGCTCAGACACAGCCAAGGAAATTCACATCTTCACTCCACCATCAGTTACCAGTAGAGATCATCACTGCATTTCTCCAGAGTACCTCTTCTGCTTAGCCTTCTGATTAATCACAGAGGTCAGAACACACTTGTTGAGTCTATCCTCAATATTCACCATAATTACAGTTACAGATTATGAAAGGACAACATACCATACACTCAGTAACCGGTCATGGATAGCTCCAGACAAGAAATAAAGCCCTGTGATTCCATCGAAGGGCTTGTTTTCATTCATGGGTTTCACTGTGGTGAACATTAACGATGACACTGATGTAGCATGGCCTGTGAAATGCTGAGAGGAAAAGAAAGATCTTTCAATGACTGTCATGAGCCATTATACAGCACAACTTAACACAGCTACTGACAAAGAACATGAGGAAAGGTTCAAGAGTTACTAACTCAACAAGAACATGTGATTTTGTTACTAGTGATAGTCTTCCTTGCATTTATGTACTTCAAGGAAACATTTTCTGACTCCCCAGTCTCCATATATTCATTGGAATTTTAAGTTACATGGGAAATCAAAGGAAAATTCACAGGGACTAAGTCCCTTCAAGAGAAACGACATCCACCCATGCAGCTGTTACTGTTAGAAGGAAAGTGTGTGCTTCATGTGCCAGCACATCCACAATAGCAGCACACATGTACACGTGTACCTGACAGCACAGAGATGCAGGCAAGAGAACACGGCTCAGCCCCACAACAGCCAAAACATGGGAATGTGCTCACACTTGAGCCCTGCTCAGGGAACAATGAGGGGTTCACTCCTATGCCCTCCAATGGTTTCGACAATAAAACTGGTAGCGCTACCAGTTATGTGATGTTGAGCAAAGAAACCTGATGGCTTCGAGGAGAGGCTCGTGTTAAAGTCATGGAGCGTAGGCACAAGCCCATGCCAGCAGTAGCCAACGCTGGGGGGAATGGAGTCCTCCTGCAGGTCAGGTATCAGAAAGGGACCCTGTGAAGTAAAGAAGCATCCAGCTTCCCGCTACAGCCCTGAAAAGGGGTGCTGGTAGCCTGCTCAGACACAGCCAAGGAATTTAGCGTCCTCATGCAACTCTCAGCAAGTTGAAACCACAGTTGAGTGTATCATCACAGCAACAGCTCCCAGCAACCCCAGAACTACCAACTGTCCCCTCATAGACAGTGACATTTTCTGATATTCCATCAGGAAACACCAGATACATAATGTTGCCAACCAAGTGGGGTAGTTCTTTTGCATCTAGTTTAACCAAATTACTCACTCTGTAGACTTCTTTGGTCTCCAGGTCCCACAGTTTTATAGTTCTACCAGCTGACAGCAGCATTTTCCCATCTGGACTGATGCATAGAGAGGTGACACTGCTGTTGTCACCTTTCCACTTGCTAGAATTCGGATGGAAGGGTGTGGTACAAAGGGGAGAAAGATGGAAAAACACAATTAAAAACATTTACTAGCATTAGTTCAAAATGCACATCAACCACGCTGGGAAGTGTAAGGCAAATATTATTAAAGAAAAATAATGACTTAAGTAGTCAGAGATGAGATCAAAGCTGTTCTGTCTCTGCTCCTCTTCCTCAAATTTGTTTACACAAAAATACAACAAGTACCATTTCAAGACTTCTCTTTGCACCATAACCTGAAAACTTTCACCAACCGTCCCAAAAAGCTTTTCCACACTACAATTCAGAGTTACAAAGCTCGTTTAGCTCCTGGCCTTCCTCCTAAGGCTGTCTCTGACACTGGCAATAATAAAACCTCATCTTAAAGGTCTATGGCTCAAGGTGCTATTAAAAAGATAATAAAGATGCTGTCATGAAAAGCTTCCATCTGCTTTGAAGAGTCTTGAGCACTGCACATTTCTCACTGTGCAAGGTTGCAAGGAAAGCACTAACACAGTTAACAGATCAGAAGTACCCAGCACCCCACCACATCCTGAGATCTGGAAACACTTCCACATCACTTCCACAGGCCCAAGCTGTGTCTCTCCTATCTCCCAAACAGAGCTAATCTACAGCATTGCTTATGATTAGATTTCATAGAAGCTGAAGTTTGACTGCCTATAAACCTGAAAAACAGCACTGCACCTATGGAGTGCATGACAAGATCTCGTATTCCCTTCCAAAAGAATTCCAAACCACTGTGCTGAAGGCCTTCTCTTGATGCAAGCAGTTGGCAACCATACTATGAAATGTGCTTCACTGGATCAGTGACTCAACGGGGGAGAAGGAGGAACAGTGGTTGAAGTCCCACTTGTGGCCAGTTACTGCTGTCACCCTTGGGTCATTGTTACTGACCTCAAAACAGGGCAGAAAGCACACAACAAGTTTACATTTGGCATCAAATTAGGGAGAGTAGTTGACACCCTGGAGGGCAAGGCTGCTACTCAGGGGCATCTCAGTTGACACGAGAAATGGGCTGTTGGAACATCAAAAAATCAAAGGAAAACATTAAATTCAGTATGTGGGATAGAAAAATCCCAGGACAAATGGGTAGAGAGTAGCTTTGCAGAAAAGAAGCTTGCAGTTCTCATGGTCAAGTTGAACATGAGTTGCCAGGGATTCCTTGTAGGTCAGCTGCATACTGATCTGCACCAGTTAGAGTGGTTGGTGGGTCAAGAAAAGCAAGTCCTCTCCTCTGCACAACTCTTCTGAGCACTGTGTCTGGTTTGGGACTGTACCAGCCATTCACTGATGTGGTAGAGGAATTCCACCACCAAGGTGGCTCAGGAAGAAGAAAAAGGTGAAGGAACTGGGTGTGGCATTGGATCCTAAGAAGAGAAGACTGGAAGGAGATTTTACGGCCACCTTCTGCTACTTTATGTCAGTCTCAACTCAGTACAACCTAAGGATGCACCTCTCTTCCAGGGAAATCAGAGGCTACAGACAACAGGCTGTCTGCAGCACCCACACAGTCTTTAACAAATCTAGCAAAGCTGCAGCAAGAATAACACAACAGCAGGAAGCTTTACAAAAAGGAAACAGTAGCATATAAAAGGGTCAAGGGGCCATTGCACAGGGGCTTTTATTGAAGTAAAACAACCAGGATCATTAACAGAAATCTTTGGTTTCTGCTGGGAAGTTTAAGAACAATTTGGCTTTATTATTAAAGAAAGCAAACACCTACACCAGACACCTTGTTATGCTGTACTGAGCTCCGTTTTGTTCAACAGTACTCAAATAGTAGTGGCCTGCTCAGACAGCCAAGTGGAACTGTCCCCACTGCACATCAGTAGACAGCGAAACCAAATGGGTTATCATCACAGCAAGGCCTGGGAGCAAAGCCAGGTGTATGGAACTGATTTATTCTGTTTGAGGTGTTCCAGTATCTGCTCCCATGTATTTCCAAGGATACTTCGTAAAATTTAGATTTTTCAGCGTCACTAAAGTGACTGGAGGCTCATATCCCATTAAACGTTAGCATGAAGGGACCCAAATCCCTCTCAGCACTCATTTCATCTCATCTTCCCAATACACAGAGGGAGAAATTCAACAGTGAGAAATACTCTTTTATCATAAAGAAAACCACTTCCAATCTCAGAAAAACAAGAGCCAACTTCAGTTTCATACAGCAGCCACGCAGCCTGGACTGCCGAGTGCAGCAACAGGGCCCCTCCCTGGAAGGGAGGAAACATGCAAAAGCAAGCGTGAACAATCTGACCAAAACACACATCACTGACCACTTTACTTTGCAGGTCTGTGTGTTCCACTCCACGATGTGTTTGTCCTCTGAACAGCTATACAAACAGCAGTTGTCCTGGTGCCATCTCACACAGTTTACTCTATTGTCGTGACCACCATCCTGTAAAAGGGAAAAGAGGGTCAACCCATTAGTAAGTGAACAAGTCTTGACCAATGAGTCTTCTCCACACCAGCAATGTGAACAAGCTGTTCTTTTGAGAACTACATTCAAATTACCAGCAACATGAAGGGACTATGGTTCTAAAGACCAATACACCATTACACAAGTTAAAGGCATTTAATATTTTGATAAACACACAAAGTCTTTGAATTCTTGTTCTAGCATTTCAGAGTTAAAAAACAAATTTCCCTGCCCACTTTTTCTATACCCAGAATCAATAAAGCTGTCAAACAGCACCAAATTTGATAAAGGGAAGGCTAGCACAGACACCGTGCCTACAGACACCGTAGTGCCTGCTTCCTTGAGTATTTTGAGATGAGCAGCCCTCCCTCTATGAGAGCCATCATCAGATTAGAAAACTCTGCAAAGTGCTAGCATTCACCATAACATCCAAACTCTCTGCAGCTCAAATGCATCCTTTAATCATCCACAAAGTATCTCCTGGAGTTTATAAATTTCACTACTTGAATTGGTCCGAGCCAGCTTGGGCTGCTCCTCAAAATATCCTTGCAAATCAGCTTTGGGCAAGACCAAACACATCACAGTGAGACACTATTCAATAAGGACAACTAAGAGTGACAGCTCTCATTCTAGCAGGAACAATCTTTTAATTCAACCTAGTTGTAAAAAACCAAAATACTTGCCAATAACACCCACTACCCTACTCCTACAGCAGAGCAGCAATGTTTGCAAACCAACTGAAACAGAAAATTTTAACCCACAACTCCTTTATTTTGTTCAATTTTCAGGCATAAATACAGCTTTTCCATAAAACAGAACTGACATTCATTGGTTGGTGTCACCTGCGAATACAATATTAAGTCACTGCCTTCTCTAAACTCATGTACATTCATCATCCTGCATACAGCCAAAAGTTCAGAAGCACAGGCATCCCCAAGTACCCCAAGTACTGCACAGTCATTCACACATATTTGTTGTGGTTGTTCTGTAACCCAAGGCTAAAACCACAGTACTTGAGATTAACAGGGAGGTTATCAATCAGGAAGGCAATATGAAGTTCCATGCATTTCATTTACGCACTGAGAGCTCAGAACCTTCCACAAGGGAGGCGAGTTTACAGAGGAGCCCACCAACATGACACCTTCCAGGAGCGTACGAGTGCTTCAGTCCCGCCCTCCTCTCTCACAGGGCTGTGCAGAACCGAGGACACAGCACTTCTGCTCTCCCATCACATATTTCATCATTGCTATTATTAATGCAAAGTAACGCACCCATTGACAACGTTAAGATGCTGCATTAACTTTGAACCTAAGATTTCTCAATGTGCACACGCTGTCATCAGCAGAAGATTCTCTGCCTGAAGACACACAGCCACTGAATTACTGCACCTGTACTAGTGTACACAGCTATTAAGGAAAAAGACCAGACCTGAGTAATTAGATTAGTTGATTCCATTTTCAAGCAACACAAAGAGCAGCATGAACTGACTGAAACCATCGGTACTGGGTGGCAGGAGAGGAAAAGTCTTACTTACTAGCTTGCTCTGTAATTCTCCTTTAACTGTGTTGTACAACAATATGCTACCAACTGCTGTACCGATAGCCAGAATGTCTAACTGCTTGTCCACTTCCATAACTTCGGACTTCCGTTTTTTCCTCTGTGGGCCATCCTGGAAAATGGAAAAGGAGAAAACATGAAATACATTAGTCTGGTCAGCTACTCTCAGGACAAAAGCAAAGGGAAAAAAACTTCTCTAAGGCTGAGACACAGCCAGTCAGCACAGACTCTGCCCAGGCACAAACCAAAGATGCTGAAGGGCCCAGCATCTAAAGACTCATCTGTACCTCAATATGCAAGGTAACGGAGTTGCTATGAGTCACTTGATGCATTGGTGGAGGCCATTTTGCCAGCCTGGCAACCACAGACATGAGGGGAAATGCACATGTAAGTTCTTCACGTAGCTTGTGCCCCAGAGGCAGAGGTTCACACAACTGGAATACTTCATCCACAGGACAAAAACGCTTGAGAACAATCCGTTTATTTTTTTCTCAAAAGCTATTCAGAAGAGTCTTGCAAATACTAACTATTCATAATTCAGATACTAGAATCTCTATCTACACAGGAAGACTAACGTGAGATCTGAGGAAGAAACATTTTCCTATGAGGGTGGTGAGGCCCTGGCCCAGGCTGCCCAGAGAAGTCATGGATGCCCCAATCCTTGAGGCGTTCAAGGCCAGGTTGGATGGGGCTTTGAGCAACCTGACCTCGTAGGTATCCCTGCACATGGCAAGGGGTTAGAACTGGATGGGCTTTAAGGTCCCTTCCAACCCAAATCATTCTATAGTTCTATGATAGTGCCTCCTATAAAGAAAGGTAGCACAGAGCAGCGGGAACTGACAAGGACTCAAAGCTAAGTGCTCTGCCCAAGGCTTCGCATTGGCAACAGAGGTTCTCCTATGGTCAGGGGGTTCTTGAGTCACTGTTCTCCTGCTCTGCAAGTGCTAGCAGCCACTTAAAGGTGAGATTTTACTTTATCTCTTTTAACCCAAATGAGGTGAACGCAGGACGTGACTGGGATGGGGAGAAGGAATAAAACTGGCTCTGGAGCATATGAACAAACAATGCAGAAGGAGCCAGTATATTTATTCTTACTGGGTTAATCCCACATAATGAATCACACATGCAAGGAAAAAAAAGGAAAACAAGTTCAATGAGTAGAGAATAAAAAAATCTTCTCAAGGACTTGAGAAAAAAAAAATACTACCTATCAGCTTTCATATTGACTTCAGTGTCTTTCCTTACATTCATTAAATTACAGCAATGCATTCGATAAAATGTAGAAAAAGAATTATACAGCAGTCAATGCTTCCTCTGCACAACAGAACTCTCTGCACTGCTGAGCAGCCAGAGAAGCCAAAGGAGACTGCTAAAACATCAGCAACCAGCTCTGTGCGAGCTCCATGTGGAGAAGCTCAGCTGTCAGATACAACACAACCAGCCTTGATCTTTTTCATTTGGGCCCAGAGACACACCAAAAATAAGGATTTGGGAGTTTTCACCACCACTAGGATTTAACAGTGCACAATGCCATGCTTCTTTGAAGTGGGTCTTTCTTTTCCCCTGTATTTAACTCGCACTACCTTCTACAAGGAAAAGTGGTTTGGTTTAGGCCAGTAAATACCAAAATGTTATACAGGCACTTTTATAGCAAAAGCAGCCTCTGGAGAAAACAGAGTACATTGGGTTTTCACAAGGATTTATTTAGGCTTCATCTTTCCTGGGAACAAAAAGTGTTTATTAAGTATTATGAAAACAGAGGTGCTGTTAAACAATCACAGTGGCAACGCTCAACCAAGTAAATCAACCAGGTTTTACGATAATGTGTAGGAAAGACTCAACCCCTTAAGTTTTTGGCAGCTACGTCATCCAGAAACTGCTGTCTGCCCTGCAGAGACCAAGGCCACGAGCCCCAAGGCACACACACAGTTTGTGTGTTCCAGTGCTTTTTTATCTCTCTACTGAGCTTCACTCAGTGCCCCCACACTGTCAGACTGCAAGGCAAAATCACAATTAAGAGCAGATTTTTCGCCTCCCTTGCATAAATCTTTTAACTAAAATCTGTGTATCTCCATTTTGGTTTGTTGTGGTGAGTTTCCCTTGGAACAACCCAGAGGTACATTAGAATTCCCACTGAAGTCCACAGGTAATTAAAGTGTCAACAGGAAAGCCAGAGACAGGGATGGTCTTACCAGTTATTTTTTCACACTTATTTCTTTACTGACCATTCTTTATTATCAGCAGGGATTTTTGTCATAGATCTTTGCAAGAAATAAATGCCAGTGGAGAATTTGCACACCGTTAGTGGTAGAGATGATGCAAAAAAAGCACTCTAAGAGCTAAAACAAAAGCTAAAAAGCTAAAGAGTAAAACAACAGCCTAACTTCTCTACCTTAGAGCAGAACAGACAGACTGCCATCTGCCAGAACAGACAGAGATCCATCTAGGATTCACTTGTGGATTAAAGGTCTTTAAGAGCACCTTATTTTCATGGACAGGACAAGGGAGCTAAACCATACCAAGTATCAATCTCCTTTTGAAGTTTGTCTCAGATTCACAAAAACTCAAGCTTATTTAGAAATCCTTCAACCCTCCCTGGAAAACCAGTGTTTTAGTTAGTAGAGATGAAGAAAAAAGGGGACTGTGAGTGTATTTTTCCACAATGTTCTTACTTGAGCAGGTCAGCCAACAAGGCTTTAAAAAAACAACCCAGAAATCCGGTCTCTGCTGCTCATGGGTGAAGGAAAGTCCTGAAAACACTGGAATGGGGGGAAGCCTCAAGAGTCCTGAGAGATGAAGATGATGGAGCAGTTGCAGCTTAATAGGAGGAAGGTGGTGGTCCACATACTCTTGCACGAGGGACCTCGTGGAGCAGGAGCTGATGTGCACTGTGAGCAGGAAACACTGACACCAGGAATGCTGGTGTGCAGGGAACACCTCAACAAGCCATCACTGCATCAGCGACTCCGGGCCTGAAGTTCAAAACTCGGTTTCTAATATCACCCTGCAACACATGGTCTTCAGTAACATGGCAGCAGTCCAGAGCACACCTCAGTGAGGTGTAACTTGACCAGATACCACTTACAGACATCTACTGGCAGAGCTTTACTCTCAGATGCCAGGTAGCATCACTGCCTAGAGAGAAGTACATCCTCCAGGGAAAAAGAAAAAAAAAAAGACTAAATAATGTCAGAAAACTCATTTCAATAAAGTACATTTGGCAGAGCCATCACAGCTTTAGTTCTTCACTTCAGTCGAGGGACAAACCAATGAATTACAGAAGTTTATGGCATAATTATTCCAACAAACAGTATGTTTGCCAGCTCCACTTGAAAACATACCAACTTTCAAAAAGTGGGCAGCACTCTAATTACTAGAGCAATTAGAAAGTACTGAGAAGCACCCAAGCACTGTCTGATCAAGTCAATTTTCCATACAGACCTAAACCAGGTTTAAGTGGGAGTGTCTGTGGCCCTCACGGTGGGTTTCAGAAATGGGCTGGCTTTTAAAGCCTCAGAAACCTGTGCTTGATGTAGGGTTAAGTTTTTCACTCAAGGCAGGTTTACCCCATTTCCAACACGGCAGTCTCAGGTTATTTAAGTGTGAAGAGACCACACAGTCCTGCATCCATTTTGTTCAAAGTTACACAACAAATGAACAGGCTAGGCCAATCTAAACTAAGCCTTTCTGCTGGGTTTTCTAAGTTCAGGTGCTAAGTGGCTCAACTGAGATAAACAAGACACCACCGTCCTCCTTCGGATGGGTAACCTCTGCATTGAGATATCTGAAATACCTCTGACAGGATTTCAAATGAACTAAATTGCTGACATACCAAAAGGCAGTTTAAAAAGCCCTCCCCACTTCTTATGATAAAGGGAGTGGATTTCACGTAATTTATCCATGGGATACATTTTTTTCTCAGGAAAAAAAAGGTATGTTTTAGCTGAAGGAAAAGGATTACTTCAACATAAAAAGGATGAAAAGGCACTCGACTGTACACAGTCAAGGTATTTTTGGGTCGAGTGTTCACTTAAGTGGGGTTAAATAAAACAAGTTCAAGGAGTTAAAATAAACCAACCTTTTTAGGTGTTTTAAATAAAACAAGTTCAAGCCTTCTGCTGTGTGCACTGAATAAAGTTACTGAATACCTTCTCGCAGGACTCCTGAGCTTGGGAAGACACATCGCAGACAGCACAGCAGCTTGCACAGAAATACTTCCAAGGCTAAGGAAGCATGGAGAGATCCTGCCTTTACTGGGATGTGACCTGTACCATAAGCTAAGCGGACGTGCAGCAGCTGACTTGCTCCGCAGCATCGCCTTCTCCATTAAGGTGAGACATGTTGTGAAGTAACATACCTTGCTCCATCAAGGAAGGCTTCCTCCACACAGGTTATACAAAAGACAAATGGTTTTACATAGTCAGTGCTTCTGTTGACAGCCCCTTTGCTTTTAAAAAGAGATTTAAAAGCCTCCAGTGCTTCTTCTCCCACCAACATGTGGTTTCATAGAACCACACAATCATTTAGTTAGAAAACACCTTTGAGATTATCAAGTCCAACCATACCTGTACACTACTAAATCATATCCCTGAGCACCTCATACACCACTCCAGGGACGGTTCACTCTACCACTGCCCTGAGCAGCCTGTTCCTGTACCTGAGGACCCTTTCCATGAAGTAATATTTCCCAATATCCAACGTAAAATTATTTTGACACAACTGGAGGACATTTCCTCTTGTCCTATTGCTTGCTACTTGTGAGAAGAGACCAACGTTCACCTTGTTCCAACCTCCTTTCTGCGACAGAGAGCGATGAGGTCTCCTTTCAGCCTCCTTTATGCTAAACAGCCCTAGATCCCTGGGCTGCTTCTAGAACCCCTGTGTTGCAGACCCTACCTCAGCCCTATTCCCTTTCTCTAGATGCACTCCAGACCCTCAAGGTCCTTCCCGTGGTGAGAGGCCCAAAACCGAACACAGGATTGGAGGCACAGCCTCACCAGGGATGAGTACACAGGAACAATCCCTTCCCTGGTCAGCCTCGAGAGAAAAAGGCTTAGAAGAGACCTCATCACCATGTGCCAGTACCTGAAGAGTGTCTGCCAAAAGGATGGATCCTCCCTTTTCACATGGAACGACAAGGAAAACACGTGGGGTTTAAGTCACTCCGAAGGAAATTCCGACTGGATTCCAGAAAAAAAAAATCTGATCGTGAGAACAGTTAAACATTGGAATAGTCTCCATGGGGAAGCAGTAGATTCCTTTACACTTGACGTTTTCAAGGCTTAGCTCGACAGGGCTTGGGCCCAGCTCGTTTAAGCTATGAAACACCTAAAAAGGTTGGACCGGATGACCCTAGAGGTCCCTTCCAACGTGGCATTCCACGATTCTACAATCCTACCGTGGAAGGGACTCACCCTTAGCCCGTGGATGCGCTCCCAGCCCGGCGAGGCTCCCCTTCTCACCCCGCTGCCTGCCACATGGCGCAGGGAGGGGCGGGGTGAAGCCACGCGTTCCAGCTCCAGGAGCGCCCTCACCCCCATTCCCACCCCTCGGCGCCCCTTCCTCACCCCATCCCCCCGTCCCTTTTTTCCCACACACCTTGTTGGGAGGGGGCGGCCTCCCCGCCGCCGCCGGGGGGGGGGCCCAAGCCAGGCAGGTACAAGCAGCGCTTAGGTGAGCGGAAGGCACGTACTCCTGCTGCAGCCGGTTGCTCGCCGCGTCCCACACCTGCAGCCGCCCATCGGGTGCGGAGATGGCGAACAGGCGCCGCTCGCGGGGCGAGAACGCGCACACGGGCCGCGCCGCCTCCCCGCCGCACGCTGCAGCCGCCATGGCGCCCGCTCCCCACACAGCGCATGTGCTCGTCCCGCGCGGCTGCGCGTCGCGCCCCGATGACGCTGTTAAACGTCATCGGGGCGCGACGCGCAGCCACGCAGAGGCCAATAGTCGCGGGCGCCTGGGTGAACGGCGCCCTGTGGCGTCATCGACTCGCGCCACTGATAGGGGCGGATGGCGCCCCGGCCTCAGCCATGCGGGCCTGGCGTGCGTTGCGGCTCGGAGCCTCCGCCGCCGCCTTCTCGTCCGGCAGCGGGAGGCCGCCCCGCAGGAGGGCGTGGGAGGCATCGCTGTCGCCGCTGGAGAGGGTGAAGCGGCTGCTGTCGCCGCCGGAGGAGGAGAGCAAGGCGCCTCGGGTTCCCATTGAAGGGGTTTCTTCGGAGAAGGAGCCTCCTCGGGTTCTTCCTGAGGCAAAGGGGGCCTCTTGGGTTCCCCCTGAGGCAAAAGAGGCCACTTGGCTTCCTTCTGAGGTGGCCACCCCTCAGACTCCCCCAGAGGGCACACCCTGGGTGTTGCCTGAGGCAACCCCTTGGGTTCCCCCTGGGGTGAAGGTGGCCCCTAAGTCTCCCCCTCAGGCAGCCCCCCTTCAGGCTCACCCCGAGGTGCCTCTTGAGGCGGTGGGACCTCGTCCTGGTGCTTTCCATGCTGGGGAGTTGGCGCTGGCAGAGATGCGGAGGAAGCACAACACGACGCTGAAGCTGTTGTGTCGGCTGGCGGTGGGCTCGGTGCTGGCCAGCCCTGGTGGCCTCCTGCCACACCACGAGATCATCGGGCAGGTTCCCGGGCAGGTGCTGGTCACCTCGGCCGGGGCACGGCTGCTGCTACGGCGACCCTCGCTGGAGGACTATGTGCTGCTGATGCCGCGGGGACCCACCATCGCCTACCCCAAGGTACCAGCTGCTCACTGGGCTGGCTGGTGATGGGGATGTCACTGCCTGGGCCTCGCCTCTGGTTCCCAAGATGTGCTGTGTTTCTCTCTCCTGCCAGGATATAAGTGCTATGTTAACAATGATGGATATCCACCCAGGAGACACTGTGCTGGAAACTGGCAGTGGGTCTGGTGCTCTGAGCTTGTTTCTGTCAAGAACAGGTGAGAACTTGGTTTTAGAAAATAGAAGCAGTTTCATTTCCTTATGACATGTCACCTTTCTTTTGGCCAAATCATAGAATCACCAGGTTGGAAAAGTGGAAAAGACCCACCAGAATATCAAGTCCAACCATTCCTATCAAACACTAAACCATACCCCTCTGCACCTCGTCCACACTTCTAGGGAAGATGACTCAACCACCTCCCTGGGCAACCTGTTCCAGTGCCCAGTGACTCCTTCCGTGAAAAATTTTTTCCTAATGTCCAGCCTAAACCTCCCCTGGCAGAACTTGAGGCCATTCCGTCTCATCCTGTCCCCTGTCACTTGGGAGAAGAGGCCAGCTCCCTGTTCTCCACAATCTAGTTGTGGAGAGCAATGAGATCTCCCCTCAGCCTCTGTTTCTCCAGGCTAAACAACCCCAGCTCTCTCAGTCACTTCTCATAAGACTCATTCTTCAGCCCCGTCACCAGCTTTGTTGCTCTTCTCCGGAGTCGCTTCAGAAACTCAACATCCTTCTTGTGGTGAGGGGCCCAGAACTGAACACGGTTTTCAATATGTTGGCTCTTAAAATTTCTGCTGCAGTTCACATGTCTGTGTACAGTTCACTGCCTTAAAGGAAAACTATGGCTGTGCCAGGACTGATCCAGCACTTCACCTGCATTAGTTTGTTTAAATGTAAAGAGAAAATTAACAGTAATCGATGGTTTCATATGTAACTATTTCCTAAGGTGAAGTCAAGATGTCAAAGTGCATTTCTGTTATATACTACGCTGCTTTCTTCTAAATTCAGTATTTTGGGAGGTCTGGTGTCTTCTGTTTGGTTTCAGTTGGACCCACAGGACATGTTCTGAGTTATGAAGTCAGAGACGATCACCATAACTTAGCGAAGAAGAACTACAGCCACTGGCGTGCTTCATGGGCAATAGGGCATAGGGAAGAGTGGCCTGATAACGTGGAGTTCATCCTGAAGGACATCTTGGCAGCAGCTGAGGAAATGAAACGGGTCACGCTTGATGCAGTAAGTCCAAAAAGTTCTCCCATTGCACCTGTATCTTTTCTGCATGAACTAAAACCTCTGGTGCTTATAGTCCCAGTGGGATTCCCATCTCTAGCTTAGCAGGATTAAAACCAGCCAGATCCTCAGCTGTGAAAGAAACGTAGTGATTATTTTGTCAGATTACAAGTGTTCCCAAGGTTTCGGTTACAGGCTCCCAAATGAAAAGTGCCATGTGGCCACAGCATAGAAATGTTACAGTCACTGCTCTTGTCTAGGCAAAGACAAACAGACTCTCTTGTACTTTTGAGAAGCGGATGGTTTTGTATCTAAGGCACACATTGAAAAACATTACATTTCAGAAAAATGCACAAGCTTATTGAAAACAGAAACGTGAACGCTTTGCTATCAGCTGTGTAGAACACACAGTGTAACAAAGCCAAAGTCAGAGTAAGGAATGCTCTGGTTCTCTTGGCCTGCTTTTCTATCCAGATTTTGTAAATGGAAAACAACCAGGTGTGACCCACCCTTCTGCACGAGGCACACAGACTGCTTAGATGAATGCTTCAAACAAATGACAGTTGTGTTAAACAGTTTGAATAAAGAGATAAAACCTACAGTATCAAACTATTATTTTTAAACCTGCATCTGGAGGAAGGATCAGCTGTTGCCTGCCCTGTTATTGTACTATTAGAATTGTTTTCTAGCAGCAGATGGATAAGTGGCCAAAGACCCACATTTCTGCATCTTGAGCCAAACAGCAAGGCGGACATGGAGACCGCAGCTGATTTTGTGTTAAGGATGCACTTGGACATTAACTTTGTTTAACATAAAAACTAGACATCCAAAGGTGCTAGCAAATGCAATCATCCAGAAGTGTTTGTTGATGTCACCAGGATAGAAGTTAATGACATTCACATTGATGAAACCATATGTGCTGGTTGAGTGGAAATGCACCTGGAAGCAGCAGGACTTTGTATTGTGAGTGTGTGGAGCTCTAGCCTCTCTAAAATTTTGAGAAGCAGGAGCAGAACTGTTTTGTGATCACATACCATCGATGTATGCATTCACCTTCCATATATAAGCACGTTTTTTCAGGCATTGTTGTTCTGGAAAAGATTGATGGTGATGTTAATACTTACTGGACAAACCCCCATGTCTCTGTCTTGCAGGTGGTTCTGGACATGCTCAGCCCTCAGAGTGCACTGCCCGTGGTGCAGCCCAGCCTGAAGCCGGGTGGTGTCTGTGCAGTGTATCTGGCAAAGTACGTGCTCACTCCAGTACTTGTACATTTATTCAGTGTCACCTAATGTTGATACAAAGCCAAACATTTTTTCAGTAGTGCTGGGCATATGTTGTAGATGTGTAACAAATTTTCCCCCACAATATGTAATGATTTTAGGAAGTTGCAGTCAGTATAAATTACACTTGGCTGAACCTCTGCCCTTTACTTTGGGATGCTGTCACAATGGCCAGTAGAAGCCTGCACTCAGTGGCATCCTCAGAATAGCTGTCCTATTCCCAACTCCATGGTCTGGTTGCCAGCTCTGCTACCCTAAAACTGAAGGACTTTTGTAACCCCAGAGGGAAAGGATGCGACAGGGCAGTAGAACTGATGGCATATGTTGTGAGTTCCCAAACACTGCTCTACCCTTTGCCTTTCTTCCAAAGCATCACACAGGTTATTGACCTTTTAGACAGAGTACGGGCCTGCAGGCTCCCTTTTGTGTGCGAGAAGATCATCGAGGTAACACACAGGAACTGGCTGGTCATCCCGGCAAAAATAAAGAACAGCAAATCCAGCCAAAGGACGGAAACTCCAGAGAATGCTGAAGAACCACCTCAACCAGAGTACGAAGAAATCGCCATTCAGGATGAAGGGGTTCTTAAAGCCAGTGAACGCAATGGTAAGAACATGACTGCTGATTACCAGACTGCAGTAACAGAGTTGCTTATCTGAGGACGTGGTGAAGGCAGAGTCTGTAGGAAGAGGCAGTGCTGTTCTAGTTCAGCTGAGATTGTTGTGAGGAACAGACAGCTTTGGACAGCCTGGGCCTTGCAAGGCTTGAACAAAGGATACACTAACAGTTATTGAAATAGCTTATTAAAAATCTAGACCAAATAGAAAATAAAGGGCAATCTGCAAATAACAAATGGCTGCTACTGGGCTCCCATTTCTGTTTTCTAATAATCATTCCCCTGCACTCATCCTTTTGCTGCTGTCGAGAGCCGTGATGGGCATGAGGGTTCTACAGAAGAAAGCTTGCCAGTGTGCTGTTGGTAATCACGCTGTTCTGGCAAATCAGAAATGGTTCCTCTACTGGGACAGACTTGCAGAATCCACAGCAGAGCAGAGGTGCCTGGATGTGTTGATAGGTGACAGCATAGCACTTTAACATGCACAAAGAAAATGGAAATAGGGCAAAGACAAATAACCCCTGGCACTGGTGATTCTGCTCTGCCTGTGTGTTTGAAATTGTAGAAGAATGAAAACCTTTCCCTCTCACAGGATATTTGCCTGCTGGTGCTGGGACACGTGGCTCGGTGCCTTATGTTGCTCGGCCAGCATTCTGGCAGGAGACTCATTCAGGTGAGACACTTGGAAAATGTTCCTTTATGTTAAATATTTAGTGATATTTTATTTTAAAAAGACAAGTTTTCATATGAGCTCTTAACATCTTATTATATCATAAAATCATAAAACTTGTAATAATAAATCAATAATTGCATGTTGAGTAACTTGTTTTGTTTTTAAATTAGCAACTTGTTTTGTTTTGTTTTTCAATTAGCATTCCTTACCAAGCTGCGGAAGTTTCAACCACTGCCTTCTTGATGCCACTGAGGTGTTAGCTGCTAATTGAGTATTGTACAATAATGAATAAATGAATGAATAAAAGAACGTGTTACCAAGGAGCTGCTTTGTTTTCCAAGTTGTGTTGCTTTTAAGCAATGGCTGCTTTGGTTTCTACTGCACAGAAAGTGTGAATCCCACCTGCTATTCAAAGGGAAGTGTTTTAACAATCAGGTGTGGTGTTGCAGTGCGACTCAGCCAGTTCGGAAAAGCACGGTGTCTCTGTCTTACAGGTGTATTTCACTCTTCATTGCTTGTGAACCAGTCCATGGACTTGTCTTGACTCAGGGCGCTGCTGCGTCTCCTTTTGCTGGCCAGGCTCCGGCAGTCTGCCAGGAAAAGGGAGAAAATCCAGTCAGAAAATAACTTACCAGAGTCTGCCCTTTGGAAGGCAAGTGGAGCAGTTTCAGCCTTCGCTGGCCAACAACTACTGGCTGTACGTTCCTTAAGAACAGCTTTCCTAAGCACAACTGACAGTGAACTGTTTCTCTCACTAAAGCTACGTTTGTCTGGAGAACCAGAGCGGCTGTTGGTAGTCTTTTCACAGGAGACTCTGGTCTTGTTTCCCACTTATACCCTAATCTTAAAACTAAATCTTGCATAAACAGTCACCAACTGTTATACACTTAAAGGGAGATGGGAACTGTGATTTCACACCATCTCCAGAGTGGTGGCAGTGACAGCAGCCTGCACAGGGCTCTCCCCAAGAGGGCTGTGATGTGCATACAGACACACAATCTTAATTCACATGATGCACCCTAGTCTTTCTACTGTCTCTCCTAGCCAGGCCTAAGTGTTTAAAATTAGATTCTCAATTAAGTTTTTAAAACAAAGATACTAATAGACTGGAATGCAGACCAAAATCTACTATGGCAGATGGAGGCAGTCTGAAAAGTCTCAAATCATAAGGCAGCTGTACTTAAGCAAGTCAGAAGACGATGTGAAAACAACTGAACTGATGGCAGTGAAAGCACAGCCCTGCCAAGGCAGCTGTGTTTGTGACTGAGATCTCTGCCATAGCATGTAGAGATGGTGCCTTCTCACACCAAGGACACAGCCGTCCCCACAGGACTCTAAAGGGCGGGTACGGACTCGGCTGCCTAAAGTAACAGAAAATCACTTGCAGTATCGAACCATACCTTGGGCATTATAAAAAGGAGTATCAAGCATTTCTTCACTTAGCAGGGTGTCCTTCGACTTCTGGGGTGAACATAATTCCATCATCTCCAAAGTTGCAGTAGATGAGGAGGAAGATGATGATGATAATCCCAGTCGTACAAATCTTCCTTTCTTCCCACAAAGCCGGCAGTCTGTAGGAGTAGCACTGGGACCTCGGGGCAGCTGTGTGGTGCCATTATTGTAGCTCCTGACAGCTCCGCTGTGGTGCACTGACCGCTCCCGCTGCCACACAAAATGTGTTGGAGCAATGGCCATCACCTATCAGAACAACTGCCACATCAGAAATGATGGCAATAGCAGGAAACACAGCTGGAAAGAAAGGCTGAAACACAGCTGGAAAGAAAGGCTCCAACCCCTGCATGGCAGAGAACTAACACTGCCTAGATGGAACAGACACCAGTTGTTATCTCCTCACTTCTGTCTGGGCAGACAGTTCTGCTTCAGGCACAAGTACGTGACCCACCTGTGAAGTGGATGTAGGAAAAACCTACAGCCTCATATATTCACAGGGATCACAAAGCCTAGCTTATGCTTTGTGTACTGGACTGAAGAGGTCAGCTGGTAGTGCCTACCAAACATGGACTCTATGGACCTGACCACAGCGCCACGGAACTGATTCCCATGGGAAGCTGGGAGGGTACATTGGGAAAAACATACTACACTCCCATTCCTTGTACCTTCCCATAAGCCCTTAGTCCCATTCCCAGAGCTGAGATTCTGGAGGAAATGAGATCTTCTCTACCAGCTGTAGTGAACAGTATGTTCTTAGAACATGACAGGACTTTTCCAGATACATAAATTCCACCTGAAAAGTGAGGAAAATGTTTCCTTCCTAATATGTTCAAAAAATAGAGGTTGTAACATTGCATTAATGGCAGACTGTTAAAAACATGCCCTGAAAAAGCCACCTGAAGTTATATTATGAATTTTGAGGGGATTGAACTTTCACCTGAGGTGCTGGGACTTTCATTTGAACGTTTAACTTTTGTACGAACTTAGAACTTGTAAAGCAAACACACACACAAAATCATTCCTAAAGTGACTGAAGTAAAACAACCAATGGTGAATTTTAAATATAAATATTTTCATAAAGCTGAAATATTCAAGTCCATACACACCTCACTTTGGACAGTACTGCAAGAAATAAAAAAATTTAGTTTATCTTAAAAGCAATTTCAAACAATGTATTTTAAATGCAGAAGAAAACAAAACTTCTGGGGACAAGTGGACAATGACGTTTCAGCTGCATCTTTTCTTCCCCAGAGCTGGTCTACATACTGCAGGGAAGAAACCATCTGTATAGAGTCAGATTGTTTGCTATTAACTGCAGTAGTTTTGGCACCAACAACAGTAAACCCCTCCCTACCTCTTCACAGCAGCGCCTGCTTACAATAGCCCGGTAGTCAATTCTGCTCCAGAGCTGATCTCTCAGCTTTAAGAAATCAGGAAAGAGCTTCCTCCAGGCTTTTCCCAAAGCCCATGGGAATATGTCGTACTTTGATTCTTCATCGTCTTCTTCAACTGTATTTGCCAGGTACCTTCAAACACAGACATGTGTCTGTAAATGTTATTTGATCCTCACTCCCTGTATTAGTATAATTTCTAACATTAAAAGACATAATATTGAAGCAGTTCTTTTTTATTGTATTGTGAGAGAAGCTGCTAACAAGACACGGCCTTCCCTCCTCAGCACAGTGTCTTAGTCAGAAGTTCTATATGTATCTTTTGAGTAAACAGAAACTTTTCTGAGAGTTGCTTTACTTTAGAGCCTCCTCAATCACAGTATGCAAGAACCGACACATCCTGGCAGCTTTCTCCAAACTGGTAGATATCCTTGCACTAAAATAAACAGTTTCTGACCGATTCTCTAAACAAAGTTTAAAACTGCCATAGGAAATCTTAAACTTTACATTTTCTACTTTGTGGATCTTAACCATTTTTGGAAAATCAAGTTGCTTTCATTAAATTAGCATCAAACAGCTCAATGCAGGTCTTTTTTCATGCATAAACGAAAACCTGAAATTATTTTCTTAATGCCCACATTTTTCCCTTCTCTCACTATATGTTACTTTGGCTTCTGGATCATCTTCTTAGACAACAGGAATGTATTTACTTTCTCTAGATCCATGTGATATTAAACTCCTGGAAAAATTATGACTTTCAGTCTCCTCCCCAGTTTTCTCACTTGCCCCTAATCCCAGTGTTCCCCTAGTCCCAGTCTCAGCAGACCCTTTATCCTTTTATAATCCTTTCCCTCTTCTGGCCTGGCTTTTCTCCCTTCAGCGGAGTTGGATGCTTCCTCCTCTGTACCCAGTGGATGGCACCCAGAACACCATTTACAGGAGGAGAAATGGGCACCTCTCTCCCCACACCTGAGTAGCACTATCTTCGAAAAAGGTCAGCTCTGCATCTAACACTATGGAAGAAAATGCTGGATCACTCTGCAAGTTTAGCCAAATATGGAGAAATTGTATAGGCATGAGAAAGAGAGATTATGGATGGCTCCTCTGTTTAACAGTCCAGATATACAGAATGGCTCAGAATAGTTCTCAGAAATTCTCTAGCAACATTTGTACGGTCAACTTAAGCGATGTTGACAGAAATAAAAAGTAACTCCCAAGGTGCAGATCATGGTAAAACACTGTGTCACCAGAGGAAGAACATGGAATTTGCACTGTTTATATACAGTATGTGGATATTACCACACTTCATATAGAGCCCAAACAGCTACACACTCATTAAAGAAATCTCATGTCTATCATAATTACCAATGGCAAAAACAAAGAAATAAAATAAAGCAAAATTTATGCTGACAAAACCTGATACAGACAGAGAATTTATAAGTACTTACAGAGCGACAAAGAAATTGATTCTTGTGTACTCATTTATGGTGAAATTAGCCCTCTTGAAATACACAAAGGTCATTGCCAGGAGATACTGTTGTAAAATGGAAAAGGTCACATTCACTATTATGTGTCAATGTATTAATTCAGTATATCATTTCCTAAAATGCTTTGCACATCTATCTTGTGCCAAGGAAAAATTCCTTCACTGAAAGAGTGGTGAAGCACTGGAAGAGGCTGCCTAGGGCACTGGTAGAGTCTTCATCCCTGGTGGGGTTTAAAAGTTGTGTAGATGTGGCACTTCGGGACATAGTTTAGTAGGCATGGTGGGATCGGGCTGATAGTTGGACTGGATGAGCTCAGAGGTCTTCTCCAACCTTAATGATTTTATAATTGTGTAAGATATTTGGTCATTTTCATCAGTAAGGAAAGCATAAATTGAGTTTTGTGAAGCTTCCATACGAATGCATCAGAAAAATTTATGGTCTGTACTGGCATTACAGCAACAAGCGATGGAGAGCAGATTTTTCACTCAGTCTGTGTTCCGTTCCATAAGGGAAACACACTCACCTTGTCTGTGATCTTACAGCAACAGTCCATCCAAAGGAAGTCCTGGATTAGGTCATCATCTGCAACAGAAGGGAGCTGTAGTATTTCAAATGTCAAATGCGTTTGTGCTAGAAAGTATTTGTAAATACATAACAGAGGGTCCTATTAAACCAAATGAAAAGAAAGAAGCTAGAGACAAGAGTAAAGCACAGCGAAACTGATGGGAGAAAGATTCTAGGTATGAAAAAGCTTTCATGACAAACTCAACAAAGTGTAATACCAGAAAGGTGAGGTAGATAATCTATTGACTGTGTTTTATTCATAGAATCATAGAATAACCAGGTTGGAAGAGACCCACTGGATCATTGAGTCCAACCATTCCTTTCAAACGCTAAACCATGCCCCTTAGCACCTTGTCCACCCGTGCCTTAAACTCCTCCAGGGAAGGTGACTCAACCACCTCTCTGGGCAGCCTGTTCCAGTGCCCAATGACCCTTTCCATGAAAAAATTTTTCCTAATGTCCAGGCTAAATCTCCCCTAGTGGAGCTTGAGGCCATTCCCTCTCATCCTGTCTCCTGTCACTTGGGAGAAAAGGCCATCACCCTCCTCTCTTACTACCTCCTTTCAGGTAGTTATAGAGAGCAATGAGGTCTCCTCTCAGCCTCCTCTTCTCCAGGCTAAACAACACCAGCTCTCTCAGCTGCTCCTCATAAGGCCTGTTCTCCAGCCCCTTCACCAGCTTCGTTGCTCAAAGCTTCTTTCCTTCTCAGTGAGAGCAAGCAAAGGTGACAAATAACCAGTATTTCTTCTATTTGTGTAACGTCTTCCTGCGCAAGTGGCTCTATCTAACGGCACACCATTATTTCTGATGAACGCCAGATGCTGACCTCTGCACCTGGGTTACCTGACAGCCTTCATGAGGCTCTGCTTGCCTGGTTACCCATGTCCAGTGCATCCCTGTCTGTTCACGTGTAATAGCACAGCATATTCCAGGTTCAGTAAAAGACAAGTGTAATCTTCCACCACTACTTAACCTCTCCACTAAATTAAATAAATTTAAAAAACCCTCAACACAGAGACACCACTGCAAAAGAGGTGCTACAGCCCCTCAGATGTTCTTCCCATGCTGCTTCTCCCCCTTAATGTTTATTCCCGCAATAAACAATATCTTTATGAGACTGGAAGTGCAGCCTTTTGCAAGTCTAGTGCAAAACAAGACTCTACATGTATCTGTTGAAATATAAAAGAAATTAGAAAGGAAAGGAAAGTATCATACCACCCTGGTGCCATTTGTAATTTAAAAAGATACTTTTCATCTGTTTGGTAGCCCTTTGCTAAATGTGGCAGTGAATATTTATACACTAAAAACATAACAACAAAACACATTTAGACAAAGACACGGCCATCAGTATCTACAGAAAGAGCACTCTCCAAATTAGAGAGTTTAGAAAACAGACTTGCTTAAAAGTTTTCTGTTGTTTGGCCCACACATCAATATCTGTCCTTGCTAACCTACCAAACAATTTAAAGAACGCTGTCATTTCCTGACGCTGAATAACTAGACATGGGCCCTTTGGATATTTGTATTTATGACGGGCAGCCTTTTTTTCACTGTTTTCTTCATGGTCTTTAAAAGCAGGCCGCTTCAGTCTCATCAGGTGGTTTTGCTGATGTGATCTGGACGCACTCGATTTGACATGCACAGTGACACTGGGAGGTGTCTGGCACACCAGATTGTGTCTCATTTTGATAACTAAAGGGCCCTGCTAAAAAAAAAAAAGAAATTAGACACACAAATAGTCAGGCTTAGCAGTAGTTCTCTATATTTCTTTTGTTTCAATGAGATGACTCATAGAGTTTGTATATCAGACGATCCAAAAATTAATTGTATAAGCACTAATTATTGAAGTCTTGTGCCCCAAGTCATCTATGCAGTTTCTTAATGTAATTCTAATCTCACACAGCTCTTTTTCAGTGCAAACAACCTTCAGTCTTTCTTTTTCCATTCAAAATTTGGAAAAAATAAAAAAAATCCATTCCAGAAAAAGTTGCCAACAGAAGCTCCAATCCTCATAGACCTACTAAGACCTACCAGAGCATCTCCACTCTTCCTCTCCAACCTGTTAGGGTGTATCTTTTCAAGAATTCCAGTAGAATTAACACAACAGAACCATAATTAAGGTGTATGACATTAAAATTGAAATCTTGAGCTCTTAATTTTTACATTTGGTAATAGCCATGTCAAGTAGGGCATAGCATAGAATCATAGAAGGATGTGAGTTGCAACAAAGCTTAAAGCCCATACAGTTCCAACCCCCTGCCATGCCAGGGGCACCTCTCACTAGACCAGGCTGCTCAAGGCCCTATCCAACTTGACCCTGAACACCTCCAGGAACGGGGCAGCCACAACGCCTCTGTGCAACCTGTTCCAATGCCTCACCACCCTCAGCATGAACAATTGCTTCCTAATATCTAGTCTAAATCTCTCTTCATTTAGTTAAAAACCATTACCACTTGTCCTATTGCTAGAGGTCCTAATAAGAACTATTCCCTATCTTTCATACAAGACCCCTTTCAGTACTGCAAGGCCACAATAAGGTCTCCCCAGAGCCTTCTCTTCTCCAGGCTGAACAACTCCAACTCTCCCAGCCTGTCCTCCGTCGGCTCCCTTGAATTTGCTCCAACAGCTTCACGTCCTTCCTGCATTGAGGACTCCAGACCTGAACGCAGAGCTTCAGATGAGGTCTCACCAGAGCGAAGCAGAGGGTCACAATCCCCTCCCTCGCCCTGCTGGCCCCACTGTTTCAGATGCAGGACAAAATCCGTTTGGTTTTCTGGGCTGCGAGCGCCCACTGATGGCTCCTGTTGAGCTTCTCACCCCCAGCCCTCAAGCCCTTCTCCTCAGGGCTTCTCTAAGGCCACAGGGACACCGAGCGCTGCCCAGCCCAGCGCCCCGCACTGGGTGCACATGCCCAGGGAAACAAACCTTAGGCGTCCAGAACTGAAAAAAACACCAAAACCAGAACCTAATAACCAAGCAGACTCCTCGGAGGGCGCGAGGAAAGGGGTTTTTTAGCAGGAGCGAGAGCTGACTCCCTCAGCGGGCGCCACCGCAGAGTCCTGGGGGGCCCGAGGCCACACACGGGGACAAGCCCCTCACACGGGGACGGGGTTATGTTCCCGGGGGCAGAGCTGGGAGAGCCACGAGCCCAGGGAAGGTGCGGGCACACCGGGAGCCCCGGAACGGCGCCGCCTCAGCCAATGGGCGCGCGCGGGACGCCGCCTCAGCCAATGGGCGCGCGCGGGACGCCGCCTGCACGGCTCTTACTCAGCCTCCGCCTCGGCCTCGAACTCCCCCTCCTCAGCAGTAGCATCCTGGTACTGCTGATACTCAGAGAGCAGGTCATTGATGTTGCCCTCAGCCTCTGTCAATTCCATCTCGTCCATGCCCTGACCCGTGTGCCAGTACAGGAACGCCTTTTGGCGGAACATGGCTGTGAACTGCTCAGAAATGCGATTGAACAGCTCCTGGATGGCTGTGCCGTTACCGGTGAAGGTAGCAGACATCTTTAGGCCATGACGTGGAATGTCACAGACCACCGTTTCAACGTTATTAGGAATCCATTCAATAAAATAGCTGCTTTTTATGTTCTGGATGTTTGCTCATCAACCTCTTTCATTGACATACGGCCCCTGAACACAGCAGCTATGGTCAGATAGCGGCCGTGATGTGGGTCACATACAGCCATAATGTTCTTTGCATTGAACATTTGCTGTATGAGATCTGGCACGGTTAAAGCCCGATACTGCTGGCTCCCACAGCTCGTGAGTGGGGCAAAACCAGGCATGAAAAAGTGCAAACGGGGGAAGGGAACCATTTTCACTGCCAGCTTCTGCAGGTCTCTATTGCTCTCTATAACTACCTGAAAGGAGGATACAGAGAGGAGAGTGATGGCCTCTTCTCCCAAGTGACAGGGGAAAGGACAAGACAAAATGGCCTCAAGCTCCACCAGGGGAGATTTAGGCTGGACATTAGGAGGAAGTTTTTCACAGAAAGGGTCATTGGGCACTGGAACATGCTACCCAGGGAGGTGGTTGAGTCACCTGCCCTGGAGGTGTTTAAGGCACGGGTGGACAAGGTACTAAGGGCCATGGGTTAGTGTTCGATAGGAACGGATGGACTTGATGATCGGGTGGGTCTCCTCCAGCCTGGTTGTTCTATGATTCTATGATAGGTCAGCAGTAAGCTGTCCTGGGAATCGCAGGCAGGTGCTAACACCGCTCATGGTTGCTGACTCTAAATGGTTCAGATCACTGTACGTTGGAGTAGTTAACTTCAGTGTTCTGAAACATATCTTATATAGGGCTTCGTTATCAATACAGAATGTTTCATCTGTGTTCTCCACAAGCTGATGAATCAAGAGTGTAGCATTGTAGGGCTCAACTACAGTATCTGACATTTTAGGGAAGGGCACAACACTGAAAGTATTCATAATTTGGTCTGGGTACTCTTCACGGATTTTGCTGATAAGGAGGGTCCCCATGCCAGAGCCCGTACCACCAAGAGAATGAGGAAGCTGAAAGCCCTGGAGACAATCACAATTTTCTGCCTCCTTTCTTACAACATCTAACACAACATCAAGTAATTCAGCATCTTCCATATAACGGCCCTTTGCCCAGCTGTTTCCTGCTCCGCTCTGACTGAACACGAAGTTGTCAGGCCTGAATATCTGCCTGAACAGCCCAGAGTGCACCGAGTCCGTGGTGCCGGGCTCCAAGGCCACCAGGACGGCGTGGGGCCTCATTGTAATAGACGTTGATGCGGTCCAGCTGTAGGTTTCTTTCGCCGTGGTAGGTGCCGGTGGGGTTGATCCTGTGCTCGTCACTGATCACCTCCTAGAACTTGGCCCTGACCCGGTTGCCGCACTGCCCGGCCTGCAGGTGCACGATCTCCCTCATGATGGCGGCGGCGGCACTGATCACACTCACCAAGCCCCACTCACTCCCCAACCAATCTCAGCTCAGACTCCGACAAAACCAAAGTTGTAAGAAAACTCCGTGACAAAGCCTGCAGAGCAACTCTTCTGTTCTCGCCGGACTCTTCAGGTGGAGTCAGGATTGTTGGGAGGGGAATGACTCACAGACTCAACTCAAACATCATAGAGAAATATGAACATGGAGAGGCTGCTGCCTGAGCACAGTAACAGCAAGGAAACAGAACTTTGCCTGAATGAATCCTCTGTGTGATACAGAGGATGTAACTGGTTCTCAACGCCGCTCATTATTAACTGCATCGTTTAGACAGCTGAACAATCAATTCAAGAACGTCTGGGATGGATATGGTTGGACTCGATGATCCGATGGGTCTCTTCCAACACGGTGATTCTGTGATGCAGTGCTCTGGTTCCCAGGAGGCTCAGAGGACATCGGGGGGCACTGTTTCACCACGAGATATTCAAACAGACCAAGTTGCACTTGTCTGGTCGGAGACACACTGGAGTTCATGCTGGGCTTAGTTCCTAGCCCTCCCTATATGATGGCATCAAATCAGTTTAGCTACTGTTCATCTTTATATGTTATCACAGTTTGAACTAATTTTTATATATACTTTTTTATATCTAGGTATATATACGTATTTATATATCTCTATATATAAACGTAAATCAAATAAGACCTGGGTTTGAAAGACTTGGAATTCTTATGAATTTTTTTTGGGGGGTGGGAGGGATGTGGCAAAGTGTATTTCCATGAATGCATTGGTACACAATTGTATTAGAGATACAATCACATAGGTACCAAGGACCTAGGTGCAAAAAGGCAGGGGCAAAGCAGTTTCCTTCCTTTCAATGAGAAAAAAAATATATAAACCTTTTTGTGACTGAGTTGTTTACAGACAGATTAGGAAGTATCACTAAAAAAAAATAAATTACATACAATAATTATATACAATATATAGTAACATGTTTTATATTGCATATTGTGATTTATTATTATTATTATTATTATATATGATTATATATAATAGAATAATTATATTTAGGATATACATACTCTTTGTATAATAAATACTTCCTTATTTGTGAGGCAGGAAAACAAAAGCTTTTGGACTCGGGTGTCCTTTCCAGTGAACTCTTTCTGATGTTTAAGAAAGGTGAGGTACCATGGGAAGAACACCTGATATTCATTGTCGAACAAAGTCATGAAGAAGAAGCACTGGTTCTTTTAAACACAGATCATTGTTCAAAATGAAATCTGTATTTCTCAGTTATAGACTTGTCCTACATACTGCACGTACGTAGCGTGAAACAGAAAACAAAAAAGGTCTCTCTTCCCTGCAGAGACAACTCCCACCCTGGTCAGGGGGAGCCCAGCCTCTTCATTCAGTTCCAGGTGAAATGCACACGGGATGAGAGCTCCATTCCTGAGCACCGTAACGAAACTGAAGCATTCATCTAAAAAGAAAACTCTGGGCATGTGGTTAACTCCCTCAGAATAAAGGGTGTAGTGAGTCTCACAAGTTTCGGTAAATTAAAAAGGAACAGATAAACGACCTCAACCCACATCTATCACCAGAAACCTGTTTTTCTTACGTGGGAAGAGAAAGTGAGGATTTAGATGAGTTGTGTGAAATGAATCATTACAGCATTCTGGTGTCTGGGCCAGGACTGGGCAGAACAAATTGCATTGGTCTTGCCCGTTTGCTGCTGGAGGTGGCATTAAGGGTACTGGGAAAGTGTCCTGCAGCTGACCCCTTGATTTCAGCAGATGTCACAGTGTGATTAGAGCTCCAGATAGTCCAGTGCCACTGCGGTGTGTGTCACTGGTGGATGAATACACAAGGAATTTGTTTCCAGCTTCGCTTACTCGTAAAGAACTTCTGAAGTTCAAAGTCAACAACTGCAGTTACTCACAGGTACTGAGAAATTCAGAAACAAGAAGTAAAAAAATCATCTCATAATTCTGTAGTGAATAAGTGTCCTGACTGGACTAACACAGTGCACGGTGAAAGAATGTGAAGGCTGCCAGCAAAGACAGTGCGTGTTTGAACATGCAGCTTCTGCACACCCCAAACCACCCAATCTGCAGCAGCAGGTCTGCACCCAGGGCCAGGGACAGGAGTTGGAACTTGTGCTCCTTCCCATGGTAAATAAACTGGTCTGTCCTGTAGGAGCCCAGCTAATCCACAGCAGAGAGCAGAAGCCTTTAGAATTTGTTTTTAAGGATTGGCACTTTGGTGTCGGTTGTAAATGAAACAAAGCAGGCTTCCCTGGAAAGTTCCAAACACTTTGTCAAAATAAAGGGACTGCACTGGGTTTTCACGTTAGGTCACAAAATGCAAGTGGTGAATGACATATCTGTCAGCATCAGCACATATTTTACACTAAAGGGAAAGGTGATGAGCTGCACAGTACGCCTTTAAGTGCTTTTTGAATCTGCTGATGTCATCCACCGTATTTTAACTTTCTAAAGCCCCCCGGAGATTGTATTTTGCATTGGTGAGTATTAATAAGTATGGTTCTTACTCACCCAGTTATGCCTCTGCTATTTCTTCATACAGTGTTGTGCAAAGAGGACTAATAACCCTGCTCTTCTGCACCATCGTGACCCCGGGCCTGTCTGCTCCAGCTGCAGAGAGCCCAGGGCTCCCTGAGGCACAGGTGAAGAAGCAGGGAGCTGGTGCGTGGCACCTGGGAACAGGTAGCCAGTGTGTGTTGCCCATCCTGGGGTGCTGCCATGCCCTGCATGTGTGCCAAGGGGTTGGCTGCTGGTATTCGCATTGAGAAACACCAATCTTCTGCTTGTGTTTTTTCTCTTTCCTCTGAGAAACAACTAACAAACCCCAGACTTAAAAATCTTCGCAGGAACAATGTAGCTGAACCAATAAAACCAAGAATTTCACCTAAAACCTCATTTTTATAACTTCACACTGTCTGAAAGGATTCCATCCTGTGAATGGCACAAGTGCACAGTCTCTCTGATGTTACATATATGCAGGTTACTGCACAAACCCACGCTAGACCTAAGCAACTTCTTATGCAGGAAATGTATCTGTTTCTTTATCCAGGGAGATCAAAAGCAGAAAAACTTCACTGTTTTCAAAATAATGTCTTTTTTATTTTTCCCTGCAGGAAAACTCAACTCTTTCTAAAGCACTAGCCCTTTAGGTGACTGAAGAATAGAGCCTTCAGGCTCTTCTTTAGCTGCCATATGATTCTGTAACTGGGCAAAATGAATACATTGCACTGAATCTTTCTCATCCCCTTATCCAATTCCAAAGTTTATGTTTACCTCTCGCTTTACCGGTCTCATAGTTCAGATCACAAATGCTTTCAGACACAGGGAATCTTTTTATTCCCTGGCTTTACATAGTTGAACACAATCAAATCTTTGTCCACAACCACAGCCCCTATAATAGGAGACAGCAGTAGTAATTAAGACAGCACAATTTCTCTATTGTCAAGAGCCTTATTTTCATGGTGTGGCATTCGGAAGACTTGCCCTGCAAAAGGATTAATCAAGAGTAACACAGGTGCCATTCTGAAATAAAGGGGAATTATTTTCATATGCAAATAGTTTGGCTCCCATCTCCTCATGCTGCTCAGAAAGGAATGGCATCAAGTTCAGCAGTGGGAAGGCAGAACTTTCCAGACAGCCTTTTGGAGGTTGAAACCAGACAAGTTAAAATGGGAGCTGGAAAGAGCCTGGCTGTATTTTTCATTCCAATCCAATGGTCCAGGCTGCACATGGTTAAATCAGTTAATGTTAAACATTGAATGCCTTTCCCAAGCAGCAATGGGCTCTGTAATTACCCCACGGCAAGTCAAAAGCTTTCTTCTCCCTATGAATTCAGTAATCACAAGCTGTAAAACTTCTTTCCCAGAGGCTGAGGCAATAAAACTGCTGGTACAAGGGTTTTAAGGTAAAGTGCAAAGAGAAACAGATGAACTTTGGTATCAGCTACTGCTAACTGAAAAATATGGTTAACATAAATGAGGAAAGTAGTCACAACACAAAAGTAGTTTATTTCAGCGAGGAAAAAAACATTCTGTGAGCTGTGGAGCTTGTAGTGCTCCGAGCGCCATTCTGCCACCTGCTGCATTATGCTAAATGGTGTTTATGGGATGTGAGTTCCTGCTCGGCTCGTGGGTGTATTTATTCACCTTTGCTTGGGGGATGACGACACGCACAGGTTACATTTATTCAAGGGCAGGTGGGGATTTCCAGCATGTTTGCTGCTCCATGGAAACTGCCTGTGTGCACACTGTGACCCTGTTCATGCTAAGAAGTAAACTCCTCCTGCTCACTGCTGGCACAGCCAGTGCCATGGGCTGTCCCTGGGAGTTACCTGACATACTGTAACCGTCAGCCTGTAACAACCAGGACGGACAGACCAGTCAAGCAGAGGAAAATTCAAAGCAGACACCTCTGGGTTGCAAGAAAAGTGCTTAATGTGCCTTCTAGTAACACTGTACAGAGTGACAGCACAGCTACCTGTCTGTGTAACCATTGGCTTTGGTTCTGCTAACAGCATAGAGATGCTCTCACACAAGAAACAAGGTAGAAACAATCTAGGGCTCTCAAACAGTTCTTAGCAAGAGTTTTGACAAAGTTTAATCCGCATCTTCTTTTACAGAGTATGGCCTAAAGGGGGGAAAAAAGTATCTTAGATGCTACATTTGACCCAATTTCAATGTGAATGGACCTTCTCCTACTACCACTTGTGGTGTTTTTCTCAGAACCCTTTCCAAACCCTGCTAAACCAGTGAGGGTTTGGAGAGCTTGGTTTCCTTTTCGCTAGGAAAGGAATGGCTCCCCTCTCTGTTACAGAGCAGCCTGGGTGAAGGGTTACTGAGCTTTTCACATCTAATGCCACACATTTTTAGCAGCTTTGGATGCTGACAAACGATGCTCTAAAAAAAGCTGCAGGTCTCTGAGCCACAGAGAGGTGTTTTCAGGGAAGCAAAGACGTGGGTGACAAACCTGTGGCTGACTCACCCACTGGAGTTAAGGCTGGGGAGGTGAGGATGCCACAGCGTATCAGTGAGATTGGTTTCTATAATCCTCAGAGACGCAAATAGGACATACACTAATTGCATGAGCATTTCTCTCCTGTGGCTACACCCTGTCTCGCTTTAAGAACCTCTGAACCAGCAGCCGTTTGCCTCTCCAGAGATACTCTTACTTTCAGGCAAAGGTCTCCAGCACGACAGAGAATCAGGCAGTGGGCTTTGGAAGCCGAGGACAGCTTTGTGAATGCAGCCACTGCCTCTGAACTCATCTCCATCTGCAGATAGTTTCAGCAAAATACACAAACATAGTTACCGTATAAACTGTGTTACTATTCAGAGGAGAAAAAAAAAAGCTGTGGCCTAGAAACAGGCCAAAATTTAAAAACACATGTAAACTAGTTTTTTTACAGCATTCAGAAGTAGTTATGCTCTCAGTCTAGCAGAAAGACACACAATGTCTCTTGTCCTTTTTTACTTTGTATTTGACCAGCCCCATCTGGCTGAAACATTTAAGTTTCCTATGATTATGAATGGTCTCATTATTCAAATCAGTGTAACAACACTGATCTGTGATATGGCAGGTTTCAAAACTGCAGAACTAATAAACCACATAGAAGCACCAGTTTTATGACACTGCTTTGCGCAGCAGCAGCATATATTAATTCGTGGAGAAAACACCTCACAGACAAGATGCTGTAAGTTATTTCTCAACATCGTCCTCTTCCTACAGTCCTTTCAAGGCCTCATCCTATGCAGACAGTACAGTTTGTAAAAAAGTTGAGCACAAACATTCCCAAACTGTCCTAAGAAGCTCCTGAACAAGTCTGTGAGATATCTAGATAACGTGCATAGGGATGTCTGCCAACCAAAAACCTGGGGGCACTTTTGAGCATAAGACTGTTTCTGGTTGTTTCTAACTTTGTCATCCTTAGCCAGTGAAAAGTCGTTGTGAATTTTCCAAAGTCATTCTTTTTGGGGGGAAAACCCCAGAAAGACTGTGTTGTGCTGTTTGGTAGGACTGTTTGGTCCAATACGGTTGGCCTGTTCTCTAGGAGGAGGCTTTGGCTATCTTCAGCAGGGTCCACCCAGAGCCAATCGGGTTTGCAGAATCTCAGTGAGAGCCTGATTGCCAAACCCTCCAATGCACCTGATCATGCTCTCTCTCCCTTCATCTCTCCAATCTGCTGACCACAGTGCCTGTCACAGCCCCACCTCCCATCGTTTCCTTATACTTCAGGAGTGACTCACACGTCCCTGTGACTTCCCCTGACAGATCTGGTCCTTTACCCCTCCCTGAGCAGTATCACAAGCCCACTTATTCAGTTTCTAGGGAAGACCTGGAAATGACCTCGTGAAGACCTATGCCACAGCCCAGTATCACACTAATTCTTACTCACTTCAGAAGGATGTGGATTTATCTCCACAGATCTGATCCACAGTCATTGAAGTCAACAGAAAATCTCACACTTGTGTCAGTGGCTGTGGATTATCTCAGCAAACTGAACGTTATTCTCCACACGGATCTGGAGCAGATGGAAATTAGAGTAAAAGTTAAAAAGACTTGAGTTTTCCAACCATAAATTCACAGGATCTGGTGAGCAGACAACTTTTTTTTCGCTCTGTGATAGAGCCAGTAATGTGCTGGTAGCATTTACATTATAATTTGTCTAAGCTGTAATTATGCTTTAATAAGTGCAAACCACAACCAGCCTACATTGCACTGCCTCATCAGCATTCAGCTGTTTGATAAGAGGAAGTATCTTCAGCAGGTGATAAAATTATCCTGTGCATAAGCAATAAGCAAGGCCTTACCCCTGGAGCTGGATGCTGAGGAGGACTAACACAGAACAGCCATTGAATTAAGTCTCATATTCCAGCTCCAGGAATCATGTGTCACCACAAAAGGTAAAGAATGGCATTGCTTTACAATCCTCTAGACACCAGGGTATCTATGTAAGGGAGCTGCTTCAATACTTGGGTCCTGTTAGCTTTTCACCATATGCCTGAAATGGCTTAGATGGTACAAAGAAGCTTCCCTCAAAACAAACTGGAAAGAGGATACTGTTAACAGTCATGAACGGTCCCTCATTTCCATTGCTTGGCTGGGGTATTCAAGGCAGGGTTGGATGGGGTTTTGAGCAACCTAATGCAGGGGAAGATGTCCCTGTCCATGGCAGATGGTTGGAACTGGATGGGCTTCAAGGCCCCTTCCAACCCAAACCATTCAATGATTAACTAATGCCTGGAATATTACAGTACAACTAAGATATTAATGATATATCCACAAAATCCCATTAATGACACCGTGTACAGCACCGCTCTCTGCTTCTAAAACACTGAGCAATGTTTGAACAATAATTCATTTAGATTTGAAAACCCGAGGATATGCTAGATAATGAGTTTTTCATTACCTCCTGCAAAGCGGAGCCAGATTAAATGCTTTGCTACAACAAGCGACATGGTGCACCTCCCAGTTGCACCCACTGTGAGGTTTCAAAACTTCAGACTAAGGCTAGGATTTTTAAAAGCAGGCACAGAGTTTTACCCGTGCAGAATGTGGGCCAGGAAGAGGATTAGCATCTACTCAGTCTGTGCCATTCTCCAAGGGCTGGAGCACCTTTCCTATGAGGACAGGCTGAGAGGGTTGGGCTTGTTCAGCCTGGAGAAGAAAAGGCTCCAAGAAGATCTTATAGCGACCTTCCAGTACCTGAAAGGAGCCTACAGGAAAGCTGGAGAGGGACTATTCATAACGGCTTGTGGTGATAGGACAATGGGGAAAGGATATAAACTGGAGAAGGGCAGATTTAGACTAGACATTAGGAAGAATTTCTTCACCATGACAGTAGTGAGACACTGGAACAGGTTGCCAAGGGAAGTTGTGGTTGCCCCATCCCTGGAAGTGCTTAAGGCCAGGCTGGATGGGGCCTTGGGTAACCTGGTATAGTGGGATGTGTGGGGTTTGAACTAGATGATCTTTAAGGTCCCCTCCAACCCTAACTATTCTTTGATTCTCTGACATTTACATAAAAATAAAGGCAAAAGCCCATCATAACACTTACTGTTGCTTATCCAGACTTACGCAGCTCAGCTTGGTGATTTGATACCAACAGGTACCAACTGTTACTTTTACTTAGATGAGCTTTACGGTAACACAGACATTCCTGGACCTTTTGATCTTGCTCCTCTTTCTGAGGAATGCCATCATTCCACAGAAACAATCCAAGAAGTCCATGCCCAAGACTTAAAAGTCTTCCCAAGTGTTCACATGCTCTTAGATTCTGAGTCCCTGATAAGAGTATTAGAAGAGTATAAGAAGCCACACAAACTTGCCAAAAGAAACAACATAAACACTGCAGAGCTCTGCCTTGGGTTGTACCCAGAGCAGACCCAAAACCTGGTCATTTAACTGGATCCACCTGAGAGCACCCACCCGATTTCAGCTGGGCACTGCGACACCAGTAAACAAAAAACCACACCTACTGCACACAGGGACAAAGCCACACAGACACCTACCCCACGCTTTCATTCCAGAACCTGGAAAGGGTTCACACAGTTTCATTCACCAAGGACTGCCCATACAAACGTGGCAGCAAGGGTTTATTGTGCGGCAATGAAGGCGAACACGGGTAGGAGGAAGTCTCAAGTCTCCGGAAACACTGCTGATTCCTCATTAATGCAGGGACAGACTTAGAGGGACGCCATTCTGGTTTTCCCCTCTACCAAAATAACTTGTTTTTCTAGGACAGTCGTGTATCTTTCAGACAGATCTATGCATATTTCTTTTAATAAACTCAAAAACCACCTCAGACAATGCCTGCAGAGTGCTGTCCCTCTTTTCTCTCCCAGCTTGGCGCAGCTCTCACACCTGGGAGAGCCCTTTCAGACTGCCCCGCTCTTCCTCCTGGCAGCCGTGCAAGCTCCGGCACTCCCAGCCGCTCCGTAGGATCCCAGAGACAAAGCACTCGGGTGTTCTGAAGGAGGAGGAGCAGAGGGGCAACTCCAGCGTGCCCCTCAAGTAGAGTGACCCAGTGAGATCTTTGTGAAAGAAGGGAAAAACACAAGCAGAAACAGATCTTTAAGAAATAGTTCACTCCATACAGAGAGGTGTTGTTTACATAGAATCATAGAATGGTTTCGGTTGGAAGTGAGATTAAAGCCCACCCAGTTCCAATCCCTTTGTCCTGGGCAGGGACACCTCCCACTGGATCAGGTTGCTCCAAGCACTATCCAGCCTGGCCTGGAAGTCCTCCAGGGATGGGGCAGCCACCACTTCACTGGGCAACCCGAGCCAGTGTCTCATAGGAGAATGTATCTTCTTAAAATCTCTGAATCTCCCCTCTTTCAGCTGAAAACCGTTCCCCTTCATCCTACCCCTGCCCTCCCTGATCAAGAGCCCCTCTCCAGCTTTCCTGCAGCCCCCTTCAGTACTGGAAGCTGCTCTAAGGTCTTCCCGCAGCCTTCTCTACTCCAGGCTGTCCTCGTACAGGACAGGGCTGTCCTCCAGCCCTCGGGTCACCTCCATGACCTCCTCTGGACTCGTCCTTCCCGTGCTGAGCACTCCAGACCCGAGCGCAAGGCTCCGGGTGAGGTCAGAGCAGAGCAGAGGGGCAGCACCCCCCACCCCGCCCCGCTGCTCCCGCTGTTTGGGATGCAGCCCAGCCTACACGGCGAGCGGTTAACCGAGAGATTACGGGGATTGACTTTAGACCCCGTTTCCCCCCGGGGCAGCTCCCATGGCGCCGCCGCCGGCAACCCCCGGGGCAGTCTCGCCGCCCCGCCCCGGGGACCCGCCCCGCTGCCCCCGCTCTCGCCCAGGTGCGGGCGGGGGCTTCTCCTGGGGGCGGAGCCGGTCGCAGGTGTAACCGGAGCCGCGAGGGCGCGGCGCAGCCTCTAGCACCCGCAGAACCTGTCGGGCGGCTCACACCGGCTGGAGCCAGCGCCGCGATCGCATCGCTCCCTCCGCTCCCCGACCAGTCATGGAGCCGCTCCGGGGGGCCGCGCTGCCGCCGCTCGTGCTGCTCCTGATGCTGCTCTGCGCCGCCTGCGCCCAGAGCCGTGAGTGCCGCGCTCCCGCACCCCCCCTGCTCGTCGCACCCCCCCTGGTCTCCCCTGCCTGCACCCTCCTCTCCCTACCCTCTATTCTTCCCTACCCGCATTTCTCTGCCCGCATCTCTTCCTGCTCCGCACTGCCCCGTGCCCGCGCCCTCACTCCCCCTCCCCACCCCCACATTGTTTCGTAGAATCACCAGGTTGGAGAAGACCCACTAGATCATCGAGTCCAACCATTCCTATCAAACATTAAACCCTCAGCGCCTCGTCCACTCGTCCCTTAAACACCTCCAGGGAAGGTGAATAAACCCCCTCCTTGGGCAGCCTGTTCCAGTGCCCAATGACCCTTTCTGTGAATTTTTTTTTCCTAATGTTCAGCCTAAACCTTCCCTGGCAGAGCTTGAGGCCATTCCCTCTCGTCCTGTTCCGCACCCCTGTCGCTCTACCCCCCCG
>WAAB01001655.1:49841-106380 GCA_013389865.1 Piaya cayana | reverse complement strand
TTCTCCTCCCATTTTGCCCCCCCCTTCCACGTTCTCCCGCTCTCCCCGCCCCACAAGCCGCTGGTCCCGCTTGTCCCCTCCGCTCCCTCCCTGCCCCCCAAGCGGCGCCCCCGTGCAAGGCGCCACCTCTTTGTCATGGAATCGTACAGTCACTAGGTTGGGAAAGACCCCTTGGGTCGAGTCCAACCAACCCCTTGTCCCCTAAGGCCACAGAGGGCGCGGTGGCGGTGCGGGGTTTAACTCATGGGCGTGTCTGTCCCTTCGCAGCCTGCAACTGCGCCAAGAACAAGCGCGTCACCAACTGCCGGATGGTGGGGGACGTCTGCTGGTGCGACTCGGTGGGCTCCGGTGTCTCTGTCGACTGCAACAAACGTGAGTGGGGCAGGAAGGGGCCACAGCGGGTGCTGAGTGTCCGTGAAGGAGGGCAGCCAAGAAGGAGAGCTGCTTCCTGGTCTGCTAGGTCAACTGGTGAAGGTGGCTGAGCTCTAGGAGCCTCCTGTGGTGGGTGTGTGTGCACTCATCCACCTCCACGTTTGTAGAATAATGGCATGGCATGGGTTGGAAGGGACCTCAAAGCCTGTGTGGTTCCAGCACCTGTACCCTGGGCAGGGACACCTCCCACAGGGTCAGGTTGCTCCAAGCCCCATCCAGTCTGGCCTGGAAACATCTCCAGGGATGAGGTAGCCACCACTTCACTGGGCAGCCTGGGCCAGTGCCTCACCACCTTCACAGGAAAACATTTCTTCCTAAGATCTCCTCTAAATCTCCCCTCTTTCACCTGAAAACTGTTTCCCCTCATCCTACCCTTGCCCTCCCTGATCAAGAGCCCCTCTCCAGCTTTACTGCAGCCCCTCTTCCTAAGATCTCATCTAAATCTTCCCTAGTGCAGTTTAAAACCATTCCCCCTCATTCTATCCCTGCACTTCCTGATCAAGAGCAGCCCTCTCCCATATTTGGTCTCTAATAGCAAGGAGTTCTCAATTTTTAGCTTCCTTTTAAGCACAGACTGTGACTTTTCCTACATGTCCAGAGGCGAGAGTGCCTGATCTCAGGACCTTGCTGTTGGCTCAAGCTCAGCTGAGCTGTAAATCATCCCCTTACTGTAAGCAGTGGAAGGTGGCTGTGCCTAGGTGTTTTCAAGGAGCTGGCATTACCCCAGGTCTGTTGACTTGATGCATCATCTACACATTGGGTGCCTGCTCTTCCTTGCAATGGTTTTGGATCCATCTCCTTCTGATGTAACCTGTTTTTATAGACTGAAAGCTCTGGTTTGGACATGCATGTTGCCTAACGTGACTTTCTGGTTATTTTCAGTGACTTCGAAATGCCTGTTGATGAAAGCAGAAGTGTCGGGCTCAAAGTCAGGTCGTCGTGAGAAACCAAAAGATGCATTTGAAGATACTGATGGCCTCTATGATCCTGAGTGTGAAAATAATGGTGTTTTCAAGGCGAAGCAGTGCAATGGATCTGCCTGCTGGTGTGTGAATACAGCTGGTGTCAGAAGAACTGAGAAGCATGACGCAGACTTGAAGTGCAAGGAGTTAGTCAGAACAATGTAAGTATTCAATCAGGGTGTGCTGTGACACGAAAACATTCCTGTATTAGGCCTGCCTTGTGGAGGACTCATCTTTGTGAACGATGTGATGAGGATGAGTGAAGGTTAAGCAATAAACACTTGATTACTGCTTTTTTTTCTCTTGAGAAACAAGGAGTCAGGGAACAGTTTTGGAGGGAGAGGTTCTTTGTTCTTCTCCCCCTGCTTTGGTGTTTCCCCTGGGGTTAGGGTTTTTTAGTATATGTTATGTGCTTTAAGAATGTTAATTGTACTTGGTTATTGTTTCAGGTGGATCATCATTGAAATGAAACATGGAGAGAGAAACAGTCCTCTGAACAGTGAATCCTTACAGAAGTAAGTGGTGACAGTAAGGTGCCAGGACAATGTGTGTGCTACTGGATAGCTAGGGTGTTTCTAAGCAAGAAACATTTTCTCATTTATTAGACATCTTGGAAGTGACCTATGGATCCTTCATAGAATTGCTTTGATTTTAATTGGGGAAAAAAAAACCTGACTGCTGATTAATTTCCATTTAAAATGGATCACTATATTTTTTTGAGTGAATATACTGAAGGGGAAGGTAGTAAGGTGAAACAGCTCAAAAAATGAACTGTCAGAGATGGCAGAGAGGCTGTGTAGAAGCAGCATGAGAAAAACAGCTATTTAGCTTATTTTTTGAATGAAGTAAAATCTCTTCCATCAGAGGTCATATAGCAAGAAAAGTGTTCTTATAATGATGAGGCTGGAACAAACCCTGTGATGCTTTAGCTCCTCACCTGAACTCAAAACTGCTAAAAACTCTTCTCCCTAATGCTGCATTAGCATCTGTTTCTTGTTTGAGAAGAGTGTCTTCACTATTAGGAAAGAGCTCTTAGTATGACTTAATCATGCAAGTCTGTTGGGTCTGGTTAATACAATTAGTTTTCTCTGTGGCAGTCAGCATGGTGTTGTGTTCAGCTGGTGACCAAACCAGCTTTAAGTTGCTCATGTTTTTGTGTTGCTGAGCAGTGCTGATGTGGTGCGTGGGCTTTTCAGACCTTGCTTTGGTGTCCCAGTGGGCAGGAGGGGGTGGCTGGGAAGGCAAATGTGGCAGAGACCACTGACCCCATCTGCCCACAGAGCCATCCTGCATTGTATCATGTCATGCTCAGCAGTAAATCCTGGGGGAAGTGTTTCCCTAGCAGCTGTTGCTCAGAGGCATCAGTCTGCTAGTGGTGAATGACTGCATTTGCATCACTTGGGTTATTTATTTCCCAACCCAAACCGTTTACTCATTAAACTCTCCTTATGTTGACCCATGAGGGTGTGGGGTTTTTATTCCTTTTACCCTCCTGATTCTTTTCTCAGCCCTGGGGGAAGTGAGAGACTGTATGGGGGTTTAGCTGCCAGCTGGGCTCACCCATTACAGAGACTGGAAAAACAATTACATTCTTATGCTGCTTCTGAAAAGAGGTGTAAAATGGCTAGGTTTAACAGCTGTGGTCTTAATATTTCTGCAGATCGTTGAAGGAAACAATTACAAGTCGTTACATGCTGGATGGACGCTATATAACTAATGTTCTGGTAAGAGGCACCTGATTTTTTTAGTAAAGCATCAATTTTAATTTTGTTGTAGTTAAATTTGAATGTTCTCATTCTCCTAACGCAGTACAGCCTGAGTCTGAATAGAGTCTTTCAAGATAGTGTCACTTACTGAGCAGCTAGCAAATAGTGTCTGACCTGAAATACTGAGAAAAACTGCATGTTGTTGTGATTTATGCCTGTTTATCAGCTCTCGGTCTTCCACTGAAAAAGTAGAATTCGAATCACTGTAAACAGTTGGCTTGAACAAGTATCAGAGACTAGATTCAGGATGTCAGTTTGCAAGTCAGATCAAAATATTCTGCTATGTATTTTATAGATAGATTTAAACTAGCTCCTACTTAATACCATACTTTATCTTTTTGCAGTATGAGAAACCCTACATTACAATTGATCTGAAGCAAAATTCCTCAGAAAAATCTTCTGAAGATGTGGATATAGCTGATGTGGCCTACTACCTGGAAAAGGATGTAAGTGTATAATGCATCTGCTAAAGAAGAGATGTATCTGCTTTCATTCAGTACTCTTGCTGCACACTGGCTGAAGCAAGATGAATTATTGTGGTGTCTGCAGCATTACCTATTGCAGTGTGAGCCAGTGAGTCTCTTTTTTTCTGTCCATTCTTAGTTGAAAGGTGACTCCATCTTCCACAACGACAAACTGAATGTCAGTATTGACAATGAAATGCTGAAATTTGAAGAGACCGTGGTCTACTATATTGATGAAATACCACCGGAGTTTACCATGAAGTCTCTGACTCCTGGCGTGGTGGCTGTCATTGTCATAGTGATAGTGGCAATTGTGGCTGCAATTGTTGTTCTGGTGAGTTTGGACAAAGCTGCTGAGCTGAATGGGGTAGATAGCAGTGTAACTTGGAAAGTAACAGCATACCAAGGTAATTGGACTCTGAAACAAAGCCCTGCCTTCTGTAAACTGGCTTCTTTGTTGAGACCTGGAAGGTGGTAAAGAGGCGATGGACATACCCATACCGGCACTGTGTGACTCAAGGGTGTTGCCTGGAAAACAAAAGTATTGGGAAGAAGTCGTTGATGGTGAAGAAAGTCCCACCCTTGCCTTCTGGGTTATAGTAGTCAGGAGTGACATTGTCTCCCTTTGGAGGGGTGGAGAAGGGAAGGGAGGTTGCAGGCTTAGAGTTCTAAAGTTGCAACCAGGTAAAGACAAGGCAAAATTTCATGACTATGCTGTCATTCTCTTACAGGTCCTCACAAGGAGGAGAAGAGGGAAGTACGTGAAAGCAGAGGTAATTAATTTCTGTTTATGGTCTATGTGTGGAGAGGAGGTTGTCCAGAACCCAGACTTTGAAGTTTGTAGGTTAAAAGCTTGCTTTTCGGCCCTTCAAGGAGACTGGAAGTATTCGGTTCTGCCGCAGGTTTTCATCTCTGTGGTTCCCAGGTGATCTGCCTTTCCCAGGGATTTCCCAGGGTGCAGATGGCAAGCGCTGGTTTTGCATCTGTATAGCAGAGGCTACACAAGCGCAGGAAGCGCCAATAGCCTTGTTCTGTCCTTGAGGCCCTCTGAGGAGCTATTTGCATGGAGCTCAGCTCCTATTTGAAGAGCTCTTTCCAGTGGCATGGCAACAAATTGTCCTAGGGCAGAGCCTTTCAGAAAGGAATCTAAAGGGTGTTGCAGCTGAGAGGTGAAGTCTGCTCCCTGCACACACCCCAAGGAGTGCTCTTGCACTTTTAAAAACATAATTAGATTTACAAAACAAGCTGTAGTGTTATAGTGGCCTTTGCAAGTTTGATTCTGTTGGTGTTTCATCAGAGCTCTTGGCTAATAAGAACTCAGGTGGCTAAGTCCTGTTGGCTCCTTGGGTTTAATGTTGAGAAATGGTGTGAATGCTGATCCCTGCTGCCTCCTCCCCTGCAGGTAAAGGAAATGAATGAAATGCATAGAGGACTGAACTCATAACTGGATTGCCCGAAGACAAAGCGAGATTCAAATGAGAATGGAACAGAAACGTGGCAGGCATGAATCTTGACTCTGAAGATACTTCTTCTGAAAGGGAAGCAGCTGTGTTCAATGATTTTTTTTTTTTTTAAACTCTTGACAAAGCAAAGGCTGGTAGCCATGCTAGTACTTCTTATTTGAGACTTAAATCTTAAATGTCCCAGCTTACTCAAGTCAAACAAAACTTACTTCCCCATTTTATTTTTTATGATGTGGAAATGAGCTGACAGCTGCTGTTACTGGGGTTTGGACCATATGTGCTTAAATAGTTATTGTACACTTGTGGGAGTTTCATTGAAAATAGTGATTTTTGTAGCCATGTTGTAATGAGACTGTCTCCTGTAGAACCAAACATGATATTTTTATGGCTGTTTGTACATATTTGAAGTTGCTGTAACTTTTTTATGACTTGATTTAATAAAAGTTTGAAACAGGCTTCTAATTCTTCCTCATTGAAGTGATGATGTGTGGTGTGGTATTTCCTTAAAGCAAGCAATCTTATTTTCCACCCTTTGTGTGCCACAGGAGTAAAATGATAAAATATGGGTTGTTTGTATTAAAAATAAACATGCTGTGACTGTAGCAATGTCAGGAATGCAGAGACTGCTCTTTCCAATGCTATGCAAGTATTTATAATAAAACAAGGCTCTTGTCTAGAACATCTCTGGGGTGGGTTGGGTAGACAGACCTGGAGCTGCAATCCATATAGCCGCCATGGTGAAGGTGTTGCACAGCTCAAATCTGTTCCTGCTGTTTACTGTCAGGTGGAGGCTGGCCAGATTTCCACAGGCTCTCTGCATCCCAGAGCCTCAGATAGGAGTCTAATAATGTATATTGACTAGCAAGTAAACAGTTACAGGCTGTCCCATGTTTCTTATTTATGGAGGAGATTCTGCAACTCCTGTTGCCAAAGAAATGAGATACAAGAATGATGCCAGAGGTCACCAGTTTTCCTTCTGTTTTTGAACAAAGTGATAGCTGCTGTGCTTGTGTTACTGTGAGATGCAGAAATGGAGGCAGCAGCCATACTGTCGGCTTTCCCAGCATGGGTGTGTGGGCTGAGCTGCTGCAGCCCCAGGTTCTACCCAACTTCTCTTGAGCCTGCAGTGGAGACATGCATGTTAATTTGCTCAACCAAGCTCCTGCTAAGCACAAAAATGCAGAACCAGGGAATTCACTGGAGTACTTTGCAGCCTTTTCAGGGGGCTTTTTCAGTGACAACTTGTGGGTAGTCTCTCCCTCTGCCACACTCCATCCTCAGATATGCAGGTGCTCACCTGGGGAATGATGAATTCCATATGCCCCTGGAAAACAAATGAAGCCTAGTTTTCAGTAAGCTTGGCATCTGCCTATGCATGCATTGTTTGTTCTCCTTATCCCATATTTCCTTAATTGTTTGCAACATGGTGTCCTGGATATTCCTTTCTTCAAGAAAATAATGTTGCTGTTTCCTCTCTTTCTACAGTCCCCATCCCCATTTCACATTGGGTTGTTGGCCTCTGGGTCGGAAAGGGGTGCCAGGGCTGTGGCTGGGCTGAAGTGTGAGTGGGCTGGTGCATCCCTGCTCTGGTGCCTGATCCCTGGCCCACTCAGTTGGTTTGAAAATCATCTTCTCGCTACTCTTCCCACAGTAGAGGAAGGCATTTAGATCCTTTATGATTGTTTTAACCTAATGGGGCTTTTCATATTAGGTACTTGCACCAGCTCCATGTCTCTAACACAGCCTCCCTCCTTGTCAACTGTGACTGCAATTAGTTGAGGGGCTGGAAAGAAACACCAAGTTTTACATGAACTTAAAACTTACTTGTAAGTTTACAACTTACAGATAGAAAAGACTCCAACTAAATCCAGAACTGAAGAGGTTGTGCTAGAACTGCTTCTAAACTCAGTTGCTATTGTACAAACGTGATGCTGCTCTGCTCTCAAAATGGTGGCCTATAATAGGGTTATCCCTTGTTTCCTTTTCTGAATTGTTTTATTGACCTTTCTGTTGGTTTTTCTTTTCATCTGTGTTGTTTATTAAGTCACTGCACCTGTGCAACAGCCCAGCTGCATAAGAGAGTGTATTCATGGGTGAAGAACAAAGGATGAGGGTGTAGAAGAGCTGAGAAACAGGTGCATAAGCAAGCCGCAGCTTCGTCTTTTGTAGTATTTTACACCTAGAGTAATGTACTGAAATGAAGAAAAAACCCCACTCAGATTGTGTCAGCTCTGGGATGGAAACACATGGGATGTTTCTTCTCATATATACAGGGCAGTCTTGAATTGCTGGTAAAGTGATTGCTGTTCAAAATAACACGGTATGAAGCAGAAAAATACTAAGTGTTGTCTATTTTAATACTTTGAAAGCATTCAGCAAAGTTAACAAGCAGGTTTCCTGTAAAAGAAACAATCCAATAGAACTTAATAAAAGAGTATTAGTCACAAATTTGTTACAAGTGACACATTTTAATGTTTCCATTTGCCTAATTCATTATCCTCCTTCTGTGACAAAGCACACCTTTTAAATCTGAAGTTCTGCACAATGTTGCGATGCCACGTTCCCTCTCTTTCTGTGTAATGTCAATTGTGATGAAGGACGTGAAGGGCCAACTGAAGAGTTATTAAATAATTTGAGACCAAATAAATGAGAACTTTTGTATAGAGGGGGGTGGACACAAACCGTACAAGAAACTCCAGTGATAATATTAAGTTAGTGCTTGGGTACTACATGGGAAAATAGTGTTCGTGTAGGCAAGTGCAAATCTGTTGCTTCCTTCTGAACTACTACACTAGCACATGCATATTAGTTATTAATAATGATGAGCAAAATTAACAAATGTTTATGCAAAGACAATGAGAGGCTTTTTAGGTAAGGATATGCAAATACCATCTTTGAGGAAGCATGACCAATAAAGCCTATAAACCTTTATTCCAAAGACTTAAGTAATCCCTGCACATAGTTTCCACAATTAACTCCAAAATGAAAGGGTGGGGTGTTGCATCAGTAGGGTCCATGATGCTGGAAGGTTTAGAATGCTCCCCAACACTCATAGTGAGGAGGGTAAGAGAAATGGCATTGTTTATTTATATCCTCACCTCCTGGACTTTGATTGCCATAATATACAGTGACTTTGGATTATGGACTGCTCAAAATAGCCAGATAAATATCCCAGGAAACTGAAAATACACTCAACTCCACTACCCAAACACTACAACTGCTTCTTTGTGAACACTAGCAGCTCCCAGGAAAAGCTACTGTCTCCCGGGCTCCATCACTGGGTGTATGGCAGTCAGACGTGCCATAGGGGTGTCTCATTTTTCGGGAAAGCTGGGCCCATCCTGCATAGTTCTGTGAACCTTGCTAAAACCTTTGTCCTCCGTGTCTCGGCAGTGACGTGCAATGTCAGGTGTATGCGAGGGAGTGGGTGGGAGATAAAAGGTGGAGGTGCGTAACAGAGGCAATGATCACCAGGTTATTGCGTGTAAAAACTGGATACAAGTAAGAAGAGAGGTTTTATCTGTGAATCCCTAAATGCCCTGCAGAACCCCTGTGTGTTCAGGTGCCTGTGGAGCAGACCATGCCTGTGCTGAATCAATCTGGGTGACAAAAGTGTACACAAAACAGTTAAGAAGTCCTCTGCAAGGCAGCAGCCACCTTTTCTCTCTTCAAACTTATTTTAACTAAACATTCTTATCTTGCTTATATACCCTCTGCTGCATTATAGACACATATACACACCCTGGTCTATCAGAAAATTCTCTGGTGGTATTATCCCACAAAAGCATTAAAGCTGCACTGACCCCACTGGAATAATCATTACACTTTGGTGAAAAGGGATATATTTTCCTTTGTTCCTCTGTCAGATGGTTAAAGAACACCTATATTCTTCACTGAAAAGCCACTGCAACTGTTCTGTGTATGCTGACTGGGCACAAGAAGGCAACAAAATTAACTAAGGTCAGGATTAGCATTCATTTTCTATCTGCAGTGCGCATGACAATTACAGCATCTCATTCCTGGCACCTGGTAGGCAAGGGAAAAAGCAGGAAGCACTCTATTTGTAATGGCACAACAAAGCAAGCCTGGCAAGAGGGAGATGGTTCCCATTCCAAGCCAGACCCCTGTGGATCAGCTGGTGCACAGAGCTGCCCTGGAAGAACAGACGGGGCAAGAAATGCATCAGAAACTCAGCAGAAAGGCAACCGATCCAGTGGTATCTTGTGCAAGAGCTGTCCCAACAGAAACATTTTTCACGCAGTATGGTCACCACTCCAAGAGCGTTAACAGCTGTTTTAGGTGGTACCTTTCTGTAAGTGGGAGCCTGCAGCTTGGCAGAGCTACCCTGACCAAACTGCTGGATGAAGAAGTGCAACCAGCACAGAGCAGCACTGCAACACGCAGCAATTACAGCTTAGCAGGCAACATTTGTCTCTTGAAGATGGTAATGAGGTCCCTGGAGCCCACTGCAATCCCAGCTGTTTGTACAGGATGCTTTTTTCCTTCTTGTCCTATCTTCTGCCTTATCTGTAGTCATTGCTGCATACAAACACAAGCACTCCAGGTTATTAATAGAATATATTTTGGGTTGACCTGGTATTATCACCTCTTGGCAAAGGTTGCCTGACATTATAAGCAACTTCACAAAGTGGTGTATTTGCTAAATGGCAATTACTTAGGCTGAATTTTCCTACATGAGTGCCGCCGCAAGCAAACACTGTTGGTGGAGGGAAGTTATCAGCCCACATAATGCAGCCACTTCTGAAGATAAAGTTAGGAAAAGTACGCTTATTCCTACTGAAAATAAATCCAACCACCCTGACAGAGTGATGTCAGTTTTACAGCCGTTATGAAGATAAGAGGAAGATTTTGAGCAACCACAAACCTGTCAAAGCTCTGGTGACCTTGTGCTTTGCTTCTTTCCTAAGTCAAATGAAGGCAGATTGGAGTTTCTCTTCTTCACAAGAGCCGCCCGTGGTCCTTCACTGGGTGCATCTGCAAAGCGGCTCCTGATAACCCCTGTGCTCCAGACTCTTCCCCAGCTCCACTCCTTTTCTCTGGACATGCTCCAGCCCCACAATGTCCTTCTTGCAATGAGGAGCCCAAAACTGAACTCAGGATTTGAGGTGTGGCGTCACTAGCACTGAATACCAGGGGTGACGATCCCTTCCCTGCTCCTGCTGACTACACCATGTCTGATCCAAGCCAGGATGTTGATGGCCTTCTTCATCACCTGGGCCAGTGGTGGCTCATGCTCAGCTGCTGTCAGCCAGTGCCCCTAGGTCTTTTTGTTCCAGGTAGCTCTCCAGCTACACTTCCCCAAGCCTGGAGTGCTATACAGGGTTGTTGTGACCCAAGCACAGGACAAGCAATTTGCCTTGTTGAGCTGTATCCTGTTGGCCTCAGCCCATGGATCTAGCCTGTCCGTATCCCTCTGCTGAGCCTTGCTGCCCTCCAGCCTATGGGCACAGCCTGGCTGGGACCCTCTGCAAAGCCTTCCTGACTTCACACAGACTGAGACTCCCACTCAAGTTGGTGTCATTTGCAAACTCACCAAGGGAGCACTTGACCATAGAATTTTGGAGTGGCTTGGGTTGAAAGGGGTCTGAAAGCCCATCCAGTTCCAACCCCCCTGCCACAGCAGGGACACCTCCCATTGGATCAGGCTGCTCAAAGCCCCATCTAACCTGGCCTTGAATACCTCCAGGGATGGGGCAGCCACCACTTCTCTGGGCAACCTGGGCCAGGGTCTCACCACCCTCACAGGAAAACATTTCTTCTCAAGATCGCATGTAAATCTTCCCTCTTTCAGCTTAAAACTGTTCCCCTGGTCAAGAGACCCTCCCCAGCTTTCCTAGAGCCCCTTCAGATACTGAAAGCTGCTCTAAGGTCTCCCCAGAGCCTTCTCCAGGCTGAACAACCTCAACCCTCTCAGCCTGTCCTCACAGTGGAGGCACTCCAGCCCTTGGATCATTTCCATGGCCTCCTCTGAACTTGCTCCAACAGATTCATGTCCTTCCTGTGCTGAGTGCTCCAGAGGCGGACACAGGGTTCCAGGTGAGTTCTTGCTAGAGCAGAGCGGAGTGGCTGCATCCCCTCCCTCACCCTGGTGATACCCTCAGTATAAATCAGTAATAAAGACACAGAACAACACGCTCAGCGCTGGGAACACCGCTCGCTCCTTTAAACCCCGCGCATCCCACCCCACGCGTCCTCTCACGTGGCTTTCACCGCGCAGGGGGCGGTATGTCACGTGACGCTCAGACCACGCCTCGATTGGTTGCCGGCGGCGGCGGCCGCATTTTCCCGCCCCGCGTCCCCTCCGCATGATTCCCGCGCACCACGCAGGGGGCGTGGCCAGAGGGAAGGGAAAGTCACGTGATACTCAGGCCGCGCCGCGATTGGCTGCTGGCGCCAGAGCGCGCGCGCGCGGCGAGAGGTACCGAGATGGCGGCGGAGCCGCTGCGGGAGGCGGTGTGGCCGGAGGGCGCCGGGGCCGAGGCGGGCTTCGTGCGCGCCATCCTTTCGCTGCCGGAGAAGCCCGACACCACCGTGCGCTTCTTCGAGCGCGGGGACAGCTACTCGGTGCACGGCGGGGACGCGAAGCTGGCCGCCCGCGTGCTGTTCCGCACCCGCACCGTCATCCGGCAGCTGGTGGGGGCGTCGGGTGCGTGTCTGTCTGTTTGTGAGCGCGTCTATGCGTACCTGTCTCTCCGTGTCTGTGTCTCTCCGTATGTCGTTCCATGTGTCTATGTCTCTGTGTGTATGTGTTTGTCTGTCTGCATGTGCCTGTGTGTGCGTCTTTGTCTGTGTGTCCGCTGTGCTGCGGGGTCGGGCACGGAGGAGGGAGCGGAGCATGTGGAGCTGCCCCGTGTTCTCAGGCTTCCAGCTGGAGCCGCGTCTGGATGTTTCTTGGTCGGAAACCCGCACCTTTTCCCGTTCCACCGTGGTGTTTCCTGGCTGCCTTGGGCTTAATGTCAGTGCTGGCAGACGGAGCCTTGTCCTGCATTGCGGGGTTCCCCCTGCTCCATTCCCCTTTGCCGCTGCCACCAGCCTTGGGCTGCACTTCTCCCTGGCGATGGGCTCTGAGGGAGAATCAGGAACGTTTCTCGTTTCCCTGCCTGCCTGGACACCTGTATCGCTGCATGCAGACCGTTCCTCTGCAGCTCCTGGCAGCGAACAGCAGCTCTGGGCGGGATGCTGTGACAGGCATAGGAGCACAAACCTGGGAAGATGTCCATTGATCCAAGCTTTGCCTCTTCGCCATTAGCTCGTGCTGCAGAGCGTCACCTAATGTCGGATGTGGGCGTCAGACCCTCTGCTGATGCCCCATTGATTCTACCCCTCTGCTGTGCTCTAGCAAGACCTCACCTAGAGCGCTGTGTCCAGTTCTGGAATCCACAGCACAGGAAGGACGTGGATCTGTTGGAGTGAGTGCAGAGGAGGCCACAGAGGTGACCCAAAGGCTGGAGCACCTCCTGTAGAAGGACAGGCTGAGAGAGTTGAGTTTGTTCAGCTTGGAGAAGGTCTCTGGGGAGACCTTAGAGCAGCTTTCAGTACTGAAAGGGACTGCAGGAAAAATCCCTGATCAGAGAGTGCAGGGACAGGACCAGGAGAACAGTTTTAAGCTGAAAAAGGGGAGATTTACATGCGATCTTGAAAAGAAATGTTTTCCTGTGAGGGTGGTGAGGCCCTGGCCCAGGTTGCCCAGAGAAGTGGTGGCTGCCCCATCCCTGGAGGTGTTCAAGGCCAAGTTAGATGGGGCTTTGAGCAACCTGATCCAATGGGAGGTGTCCCTGCTGTGACAGGGGGGTTGGAACTGAATGGGCTTTGAGGCCCCTTCCAATACAAACCATTCTATGTTTCTGTGTTTTCTGGGACAACTGAGGTCAGCCCTCATGCAGTTCTGTGCAGGGATAGATAAATGATGGCAACATCACACGGGACTAATGATGATCTGCAGAAGTAAATAACATTTAATTCTGTATTGTATAGGATTTTTAATGCCATCTACCTCCTGTTGCTTTATATTTATCTCTCAGTATAAGGCGGTGGAGCTCGCGGATGTAAGAGCATCAAGATACGTCATCTTGTCACAAGAAGCAACCCTCAGTACCGCCCTTTATCTCGAGGAACATAATGTTGCAAAGTTATTGGCTCATACTTAACAGAATAAACCTTTGTTATTAATGAATACTTTGTTTGCGTGTGTTTGGTGACTTTAAAATGTGAATGACCTTGTATGCTTTCAACTTTCTGTTACAAGAGATGAACTCACTGATGCGATGTGGAAAAAAAACAAACAAACAAACCCCCCAAACCAAACCCCAACACCTCCCCAAAATCAGAAAAAGAAAAATCTCCCTAAAAACCAACTTGTGAAGTTGCAGAGCCTGATCGTTTCAAGCATAGTATTTGTATGTCTGCAGACAAGCAGCACATCCATCAGGGCTATGTTTGTGTTCTGTTTAGAAGTGATCATTTCACAGATGTAAGCCTTTGACTTTTGGCTCTCATTTTAAAAATTTTACAGCTTTATCTAGTATATCCAGCTAGAAGTTGTCATAAACTGACATTTTTTTGCTTTCAGTGCACACATCAGCTCTAGCTGTTTCCCACCTCTGTCTGTGTGTTACATGTGCTCGGCTGAGAACAAGAGAAATTGTGTTTTGTTGAACAGTTCTCTGGGAAAGACGACACAATTGTGTGGAATTAAGTTTTCCACCTGTTTCCAAAAAAAAGTCTTAGAAGAGATTTGAGGAAAGAAAATTAAAAAGTCCTATTTAAAATAAACGATAAATTATGGGTGTGGAAATTTGCTCTTTAACATAAAGAGGGTATTGGATATGATGAAGGCATGTTGCAGAAAGGATGGACGTGGTAGTTCCTGTCTGTTGCCTGTGCTTTGTTTATGGCATCTCACTCTAGTGTGTCTGACACCAGTGTAATTCCACTGGCTGATCTGGCAGAAAATGGAATATTCCCACCCAAGCCCCAGTTTGTTTAGTAGTGGAATTCCCTTGTTCTGAGTGCAGGTGCCCAAGAGGGCACAGAGACGGGGAGGGAGAGATGGGTTTGCTCCTGGTAGCTGCATGGGAGTGAACTTGTTCAACTGTACCATCCACCAGCTCCCGAGGGGGACAGGAGCAAGGAGTTTGTCAGTCAGGCACTTTTAAGTAAAGTTTTAATGTAAAGTTTTAGTGTAAACTTTTCCAGTTTCTTGATAATCTGTTGGTTTTACAGTATATATTGTATACAAGGGAAATGTGGCGTCTTTGGAGCGCGACTTGCATCATGGTCCATACTATCTATAGAAGCAGCTCAAACAGGAAAGGCAAGGTGTTATCCAGAAAGAAAACCCGTAGCTGCCTTCCACCACTTGTTAGATTAAAATGTGTAAAAGATTAATTAGAAAAATGAATCGAGACCAGTGCAAGGAGAAGGAAAGGGTGAGAGGGATGTATCTATTTATATATACACATGTACATCCAGACGTAGTGTGATTTGGAAATGACATTGCTTTTGTTTGGATACTATACATGCTTTTTTCATTCCTAATCAGTTGTGCGTGCTGATTTTGTGTTATTTCATGCATTTTGCACACGTGCTCCATCAATACTGCAATAGAGTCCTTCCTGAAGACTGCTAACTAGTTCTTGAGGCTTTCGGTTAGAGCAGATAAACGTGAACAGTTTGAGTATCTTGTAATTTTTTTCTCCTTATTTTTGTAGGAACTCAGACACTCGAGAGTGTTATGCTCAGTAAGACGAACTTTGAGTTTTTCGTTAGAGATCTGCTTTTGGTTCGTCATTACAGAGTCGAAGTCTACAAGAACAAAGCAGGGAGTAAATCAGTCAAAGAAAACGACTGGTATTTAGCATACAAGGTAAGGTTTTCTACCTTTCTCTGTAATTGTGCGATACAAGGAAAATTTTTGCTTCTTTTTTGTGAGTCCTTCAGTGTGGAATTTGGGATTTTCATGGATTGACATGGGGGGTATGGTGATAAATCATGTGGTTTGTTACATGTCCCTTTATTTTCTACTGTTGTAAGGCTGGAAGAGCTTGTCCTGTCTCTCTGCCATAGACTGGGAAATTAAGGAAGCCTGAAGTAGTTTGCTTTGTGTAGATGATGTTTAATTTGTAATGGTTAAAAAATATAACAGCTTTGTGTTTGATATTAATGAGCTCTTCATTGCTTTTGTCTGTTGTTGCCCTTTTTGGGAAAAAAAAAGTATGTGTTTGTACACATTCCTTAAAAATACGTTTATTTCTTCTCTAAATAGGGTTCTCCAGGAAATCTCTCTCAGTTTGAGGAAGTCCTTTTTGCCAACAATGACATGTCGACGGCCATTGGGGTGGTGGGGGTGAAGCTTTCCACTGCAGATGGACAGCGAGTGGTGGGAGTGGGCTACGTGGACATCACGCTGCGGAGGCTGAGTGTCTGCGAGTTTCCTGATAACGATCAGTTCTCAAACCTGGAAGCTCTGCTGGTGCAGCTGGGCCCAAAGGAGTGTGTGCTGCCAGGAGGAGAGACTGCAGGAGATATGGGAAAACTGCGGCAAGTAAGGGAACCGTTGTGGCTGATGGGCAGGCAAAGCTTTTATCTAAAAATCTGTAGTCTAGGTCATTATCTCAGCTCCATGGCCTATGGAAAAATGAAGGAGCAATAGGTTAATCCAAAGAAGTTGTGATCTACGTATGGAAATGTCCTGTTTCTCTGTTGACTCATTTGGATTTTAATCAGTACAAGTTGTTCTAAGGATAAAATCTTGTCTGTTGTTCTCTCTGCAATCTGGCAGTAACCAAGTATCTGTTGGATGCTGTTGGAACAGGTCCAGAGGAGGACTGCGAAGGTGATGAGAGGGCTGGAGAACCTCTGCTATGAGGACAGGCTGAGAGAGTTGGGGATGTTCAGCTTGGAGAAGAGAAGGCTCTGGGGAGACCTTAGAGCAGCTTCCAGTACTGAAAGGGGCTGCAGGAAAGCTGGCAAGGGACTTTTTACAAGGGCATATAGTGATAGGACAAGGGAGAATGGCTTCAAATTTGTAAGGGAAAGATTTTGATTAGGAAGAAATCTTCACTGTGAAGGTGGTCAGTCACTGGCACAGGTTGCCCAGGGAAGTTGTGGATGCCCTATTCCTGGAGATGTTCAAGACCAGGTTGGATGGGGCTTTGAGCAACCTGATCCAGTGGAAGATGTCCCAGCCCAGGCCAGGGGGTGTGGAAATGGATGGGTTTTGAGATCCCTTCCAACCCAAACCATTTTGTGATTCTATGATCTCTGCAGGGTTTGCTTCTTTGTGATGAACCCTGTCCCCTGCATATTGAATGTCATGGATAACTGTGTGTGTTTATGGACAACAGGTCATTCGGAGGGGAGGAATCCTGATTACAGACAGGAAGAAGGTGGATTTCACAACAAAAGATATTGTTCAGGATCTCAACCGCTTGTTAAGATCAGAAAATGAAGAACAAATGAACAGTTCCACATTGCCAGAGATGGAAAAACAGGTGAGCACAGGGTGGTGATGAACTTGCTGTGAGCTGATCTCTCTCCTTGCTGGTCCTGTTTTATGCTGGATTCCCGTACTTCTGGTTAGGTATGTTGTACAATCTTTGGTGTATTAAGCTACATTCTTGCAGTCCTACTCAGACTGAGTTTGTGTCAAAGTTGGATTCCAGGGGTCCTGGAAAAAAAAGAGAAGACTCCTCACTTCCCTCTTAAAAGTTGAGAATTCTGGTAAACAAATAAACCGTGCAGAAGAAGTGCCTCCTGTTCATAATCTCTCTAGCCCGAGGACTGGAATACAGCACTGAGATTATTTTGCATGACAGGAAAACTGCTGTTTGAAAACAGTAATATTTATGACAATATTTTTTTGGTTTTTATCATGTGATTTAGTGCCTGCTTGTCAACTGAGCATGTTTGTTCTCTGTGCTGCAAACAAGAGGTAATTTGCTTGTGATAAATGTGGTTTAATTTGTTTTAAAATGCCGTTCACTGCTGATGCTCACTGCAAGGTAAGGTGCAGCATTATTCTCTTTTCATGAGTGATTTTGTAACAGGTTAAGACGATTTGGAGTGTGTTGCAGCTAAACAAGTCAGTCACGCTGCTCCCTCTCTGGTGTGCTGGCACTGGTATTTGTAAGGCTGCACAGTGAGTCAGATCAGATTGTTGTTCTACTTGAAAAGTAACCCTGAAACCACGTCCTGAGGTGCTCCACGGTCTCTCATTTATCTGCAATAACTTGTTTGTGTTCCTCAGCCAGAAACATCCTGATAACTGCTTTGGGAAACTGTCAAGAGTGTGCATTTCACATGTTATCAGATTATGTAAATGACTCATTTGGTGTTCTTGCATCTACCTTGAAAGATGCTCCAGTGCCATAGGGTGTCCCTATAAAAATGCAATCCTGCCAGACAGAATGAAGCTCTTCTTGCCCTGCTGGAATTGACATGGCCCCAAGTCGTCCCTGGTTGTAATTTTCTAGGGGCATTGATTAAGTACTCCGTAATTCACGAGTGTTTCTAAGTAGAATGTGGTGTGTTTTGGTTTGTTTTTTTTTTTAAACTCCAGGTTGCTGTTTCATCCTTGTCGGCCATTATTAAGTTTTTGGAGTTAATGTCAGATGAGTCTAATTTTGGACAATTTGAGCTGACTACTTTTGATCTCGGTCAATACATGGTTCTAGATAATGCTGCTGTTCAAGCCCTCAACCTTTTCCAGGTAATAAGTGCACTCTTGAATTGGTAAGTGGTTTGCAATATTCTTATTTAGGTGCTTGATAAGGAGCCCAACTACCCCAGATCCTGATTAACGGCAACTTCTACATTTCAGCTTGGTTTTCAGTTACTCCTTTGCAGTATATTTTGAACAGTTAGCCTCTGTTAGCCCCTTTTGTGGTTTTGTTTTTTTTATTGGCTTGTTTTGAATGTAGAAGAAAAGATCATCAGGGAGGTAGGAAGCAGCCACAAACAAGTGTCTGTGTAGAGTGCAGGTGTAGGAAGATCCTTAGCAGTTCCTCATTGTTGCAGCTGCCGAAGAGCCTGGCTCAGCAGTGGTGGGAATGCTTTATGTCCTTTGGTTTGGTCAGAGAAGCTCACATCTCCAGTGGCAGGAGCAGACTGGGAGTACGGGAGGAGAGTTCTGTAGTTCTCTGGTGTGATAGGGAACTCCAAAGTGCAGTTTTGGAAAGATAGCAGAAGCCAGAATTGGATAGTGTTAGGGAACATGTGGCAGGAACCCTGCTGGTGGGGGTGGAAAGGCAGGGCTGGCTGCAGCAGGTTGGGCAGCTAACAGGACAGCAATTAGGGACATTCCCCAAACACCATGGCAGGCAAACTGACTACTGTCTATTGTACCTTTTACATCCGTTTTCTACAAATCCAAGCAGGTTACTCCATGCATCCCACCATGTCTGTTTTTCTGCTTTTCCCCTTCTTAAACGTGTAGGAAAATGTGAACTCGAAGTGCTGTGTTGTATTGGATTTTTTCTTGTGTTTTCATGTCGGTAAACCCTGCTTAGTGATGTCTGCTTGAAGCTAATCCACTGGAGTTTCAAGTTTGTAGGAAGAAATCATAAATATGGTCTCCTGTTCACCTTAGAAGGATTTCTAGAGGAAAAAGTACATATATTCAGCATCTGAGCTGGTTGTTAACCCTGGAGAAAGATGATCTGGTTTTTTTCTTTTACTTTATTTCCTGATTCTGTGGCACTGTTTAGGGAATGAAACAAAAATTCTATCTGTTCTGCAGCTTTATGGAGGTGTTCTAGGAAAGTCAGTGCTGTCTTACCTGCATCTCTTTGAAAGTCCTTGCTGGTATTATGCATTTTGTGATAGGAAATACACAGCTGTGTCTATCTTCAGGGGCTGTTGTGAGCTTAGTAAGAAGGGCTTGAATGCTCCTGGTTGAGTGCTTACTTGGTGTTTTAATTGCAGGTGTTCTTGGGCAGAGAAGGTTGAGATTGTAATGTCAAAGTTAAGAGTTGCAACAAGAGTTTGCTGTTTTTCAGTGTTAAAATCTGTACTTTATGGCTGTTTGTGTGAAACCCAAACAAAACCCCAGGAGAAGTACTCCAAAGGCTGTCTGGAGTCCGGATAATATTGAACCTAAATGATAAATAGTAAACTATAGTCTGAACGGATTAAGTTTAGTGATACTTATATTGCATCAGAGGTGATCTGGGGAAGCTTGAAAGAATTTGGTTAACTTGTCTCCTGTTGCCTCATTCTTTTGTGTCCCTCCAAGATTGCCAACCCTTGAACCCACGTCCTGTTTCTTGCTGATTTTTTTTTGATGGATGGAACACCTATTTTTTTGACCTTGCAAAAGAGCAAATATCTAGGTGTATTTCCACTTTTCCTATTCAAACAGCAGTGACCAGATAAGTTTCGGACTTTCTTGTTCAGTCAACCAGTTTCCTTAGAAAAGGAAGAGCATGGATCTGCTGGAGCAAGTCCAGAGGGCCACAGAGGTGGTCTGAGGACTGGGGCACCTCCCATACGAGGACAGGCTGGGAGAGTTGGGCTTGTGCTGCCTGCAAAAGAAAAGGGTGCAGGGAAACCTTAGAGCAGCTTCCAATACTGAAAGGGGCTCCAGGAAAGCTGGGGAGGGTCTCTTGATCAGGGAGTGCAGGGACAGGACCAGGGGAACAGTTTTAAGCTGAAAGAGGGAAGATAAACATGAGATCTTAAGAAGAAATGTTTTTCTGTGATGGTGGTGAGGCACTGGCACAGGTTGCTCAGAGAAGCTATGGCTGTCCCATCCCTGGAGGTGTTCAAGGCCAGGTTGGATGGGGCTTGGAGCAACATGATTCAGTGGAAGGGGGATTGAAAGGGGAGTTGGAGCTGGATGGGCTTTGAGGTCCCTTCCAACCCAATCCGTTGTTATGGTTCTGTGATTCCAAATGGCAAAGCCTATTCCTGGATCACAGTGTAGGCACTGTAATGCCTTACCATTTTGTTTACCTTTTTTGATGGATGCCAAGTTGAATACAGACAAAACACTGGTCTGTTCTTAGGTAGCACAGTTGAGTGCTGCTCAGTGAGTGTCAGTAAACTGCATTAACTCTTTTTTTTTTCCTTTCCAGTGGTCTGTAGAGGACTCTAAAACTACATATTCTCTAGCTGGTTTACTGAATAAATGCAGGACCCCTCAAGGACAGAGGCTGGTTAATCAGTGGATCAAACAACCGCTTATGGACAAGAATAGAATTGAAGAAAGGTAACAGTGCCCTGTGTTTGATGGAGTTAAACAAGTTAGTAACTATTGTACAGAAGGCTCTTTCTTTTTAAGCACAACACACTATAACCAAGTAGTAATGGTAATGGAGTATTTTGCATGCTATCCTGTAACACGTTGTAGTTACAGCTCAAAGTGTTTCTCCCAGAGATGAGAATTGGCAATTTGCTGTTAAATTAAATGCTTTTTACAGTTACAATGTTTTAAAGAGGAGGAGTGTTATATTTTGGTGGTCACACAATTCTTGCTGCAGGTGAAGGCCATGTAGCAGCATCATCTTAACTGTTATGCTGTAAATGCTCAAGCTTTTTCAGCATAATAATATTTTGATGTCACTCCCAGTTTACCAGGGAAAAAAGGAAACTAAAACAACACCTCCCACCCCATCCTCCCAGATAATTAACCAGTGCTTTGTATTTCCAGACAAAAGCTGCCTTTGGTGACAGTGGGACGTTCTGACTGTGTCTTGCCTAGAATTTGTGGCTCAAACATGGGTGGTTGTTTTCTTCCTTGCCCTTCTATCCTGCTGCCTGTTGCTGTGTGCCTGTCCTGCCCTGTCTGTACAGAGCCTTAGAGAGCCTGACATGTCTCTGCGGAGAACGTAGAGATAATTCTGAGTCTTTCAGAAAGGAAAACTGCGAAGGCTGCGTTCCTACAACATGTGTGTTTGTCTCTTGGTGATGTTCATCATACAGATGACAGAAGTTACACTTCTTTTAAACACTTGCTGAATGTAGCAATATTCTTATCACCTAAACCCAAACAGCGCAGCTCAGGTGAATGGCGGGTTGATGTATTGCAGACTGTATGTTAATGTGTGCCTTGCCAAAGCTGAAGAGGCAAAAAAAATGAATTTGCCTTCAATACCTTTTCAAAGGCCCATATTTCAGATAAGGCATTATGAATACGTCTGGTTTTGCTGTTGGGATTTAGCATAGATCACTACTACTGAAAAAGAAATCTAGTCTTGGTCACAGTGTTGTTTAAAGAAGTTAGACAGAGGAGTTTCCTCTCTACATTCCAAGACAGAGTTATTCTGCTTCTCTTCAACAAATGTTTCAACCTTTTATAATCATTTGCAGAATGGTGTCCAGTAACTTGGGCAAAGCACACTCAGAAGTGGTGTTATTTTATCCCCAGGTTTATTGCCTGTTGTAATTTACTCTGGCATGTATTACAAGAGCCTTCATCATTAGGTCTGGATTATGTGCCCATGATCATCTGCTTCTGTCAGTTTTGGATTTTAAGATCTTGGCCAACTCTAATTTTACAGTTATGCTGGTTTTAAGTTTTTCAGTTATAACCCCTATTTGTCGTTTTCATATCTCAAAGGAAACATCAGAAGATTTAGCTTTTGTGTCAGACTTGTTTCCTCCTTTCTGTGCATCAGAAATCCTCCAAGTTTGGGAGAGAGATGGAGATTTCTTGATAAAGCTGGGATTAAATAATAGGCAGGAAATGTAGATTGTGTGATAGAGTGACAATCACCTCCACATTTTGAGTTGTGATTCTGTATGGCTCATGTTGAATGCGTTTAGGAAACGCCATATTTGAAGGAGAGGAGTAATTAAATGGAGTTAAGCTCTTAGTGAAGCTGGTGAAGGTTGATGTATCTAAGTGCTAAGAGGTTGAAAGGAGTCCATCGATAACTTCCTGTGTCTTGCCCAGGCACAGAATCATCAGAGCTGCAGTTTGTTTTAATTGGAGGCTACAGATAACTGAGCTGCTCCAGTCATACTTACTCCACTTATTTTGCAGCACAGCAAAGCCTTTATGAATGCATCTTGCCTTCATGTACTACTTTGATGAACTTAATTCTTTGACTTTGGGATAAATCAGTGTGTTCTACTCATAAGCTGTTGATGTGACAACCTCCCAGTCTTAATGCTTTTCAAAGTCTGTAGGACTGTTCCTTTTTTAATCTGAAGGAACAGACATAGTAAGAAGCTGGTAATGGGGGCACTAAGATATGCTGACAGGTTCGAGTATCTTTTGAAAGGTATTGGGAGATATATTTATCAGGGAGTGCATGGATAGGATGAGGAGAATGGTTTTAAGCTGAAAGAGGGGAGATTGAGATGAGATCTTAGGAAGAAATGTTTTCCTGTGAGGATGATGAGGCATTGTCCCAGGTTGCCCAGGGAAGTTGTGGCTGCCCAATCCCTGAAGGTGTTCAAGGCCAGGTTGGGTAAGGCTCTGAGCAGCCTGGTCTGGTGCAAGGTGTCCAGGGGGATTGGAATTGGATGGGCTTTGAGATCCTTTCCTACCCAAACTTTTCCTCGATTCAATGATATGCAGTTGCCAAGTTGTTCTCTATACACTTTACAGTATATTGTGGCTGGTTTAAGGATTGGAAACTGTATTTTAGACCATCTGGGTGGTTTCAGAGGGAAATATCTGGACTGCTTCTCCTTTAGAATCCCTGTGTAGTCAAGAGGTATTGATCTTTTCTTAGCTTGAAGTGTGCTGGTGGCTAAGTTGCCCCAGCTGGACTACTGTTAGAAGATTATATTTGAAGCAAGCCCATCATTTTGCTTATACTGGAGATAATTGATTTAACTTCTATTACAGGAGTGCAGAACTGGTTGTCTGAATGTTTTTTTAAAACCCTTTCCAAGGTGGACTCTTGTAGTCTTCTGCTAGGACCTGTAGATGGTGCCAGTCACCTGCTGGAGCAGGATGAATCGCCATAACCTGCAGTGCCTTAGTAAGGTTTGTGAATAAACAGAATACAGTGTTGCATCACTGCTCCATGTTTACTGCCCCTACAGTAACAACACAAATTAATGGACAGAGCGCACATGGTTTGGATAAAACAATGTTTATCTATTTCTTAGCTCATGAGAGCTAAGAAAAATGATACTTGCTTTTCTTGGAAGACACGGAGATCTGCCTGTCGTGATTAAAAAAATAATTAGCAGTCATAAGTACGCAGGATACAGACCTACTTCTCCCGTGTGGAGTGTTCAGAAGGCAGGTACGTGAGGTTCTTTCTCCGTGCCTTATAATCTCTGGAATTGAAATGTAGGTGCAGAAACAGGAGGAGCAAACACATACTAGTTGCATAACACGATTGACTATGATAAAGCAAGTAACTTTAGTACTTAGAGTTTATGTTTCAGATATGAAAAAGTCTGAGGGATGTGGCAGAATGTAAATAGCGCTTGTTCTGTTGTGCCCCGAGAAGGAAACTCCTGCTGAATAGATTTAACTTTTTTCTATATTGGGAAAACCCTACCATTTGTGCACAGAGCAGTTATGAGATCCCAGTTGACCTTTCCAGTCCTCTCTGCATCCCATGGCCAGCCTTCTTACCCGTCTCTGTCCTTGGTGGAGAAGGTGCAGGGGTCTCGGCTCATAGGAGTTACAGACTGTGCTCTGACCTCTTGTTCTGATGCAAGCCTGGTGTGAGCCTTTCTCCTGTGTTCTTCAACACTACACTATATCAGAGGCCAAACTGTAGGAACTACTCCTGTCTCTAGCAGAGTCAAAAAGTAATGGATTTAGGAATCTTAAGGTGGGTGAATGCCTAGCAGGGTAATATGTCCAAGTTCATAGAACATTCTTGTGAATCAGTTTGGAATGATAATTAAAGTAGAAGCTTGTATAAAGATGGAAAAGTAAAGGGGCTTGTTGCTAGCTGTTGCAGGCAGTTTTGAATGCCTGTGCAGGGCTTTATTTAGCTAGAAGAAAGGAGCTTGTGGAGGGGTGGTGCTGGTCTCTTCTCCCAAGTAACAAGGGGTAGGACGAGAGGAAATGGCTTCAAGTTCTGTCACAGGAGGTTTAGACTGGATGTTAGGAGAAGTTTTACTTCATGGAAAGGCTGGAAGTGGCTGCCCAGGGCAGTGGTGGAGTCCCCATCCCTGGAGGGGTTAGAAAAATGTGTAACTGTAGCACTTTGGGAGATGGTTTAGTTAGCACGGTGGTGTTGGGCTGACAGTTGGGCTGGATGATCTTATAAGTCTTTTCCAACCTTAATAATTCTGTGATTCTAAGTTAACTTAACATGCCTCTGCTAGCAGATAAGTGGAGGGTCAGAGCGGGGCGATGCGTATGGGATAGCTGAGGAGCTGTGTGACAGTGTGGGTGAGAACAGCCAGGTGAACTTAGAAGTCTGTGTGGGTTGCAGGCCTGTGATCCCCTTTGGGTCACAGGAATGTATTCCAGCAATGGGGTGCTGTAGTGCCTGCTTTTTGGGACAGCTGGGCAGGCAAGATGAAGGGATTGTGTTTCTGCAGAGTACAGCCTGAATATGCAGAGCTCTGCTGCTGAGGGTCCATGGGCCTATTGAACTCATGGGTAAGGACTGTGGGACACCAGAGTCAGGGGCCTCGCAGTGAGCATCTGCAGCACTACTGCCCTGTCACGCTGAGGGATTGGACAAAGCCGCCTTTGGACAACAGGAAGAAACAGGATCGTAGGACTTGGCTCTCTCAGAAAACCTGGGCCACCCTGGCATCTGCAGGACTGGAGCAAAACGCTTCCATCCACAGTGTGCTCTTGCAGCAGTGAAGGGTGACCACGTGCTGGGGTCCTCTAGGAAGAACAGAGGGAGGAGTGTGATTGCTCACATGGACTTGGTGGCTCTGAGGCTGCATCTAGAGTCCTGTATCAAATGTGGGGCTTTGAGCACAGACAAATGGAGAAACAGGAGCTGGTCTGGTGGAAACACCACTGAGCAGAGCCATGGACTGCAGCATGTCGGGAGAGGCTGAGGGAGCTGGATTTGTCGCTGAGTAAGGGAGGACCTTGCTGCTGGTCTTGGCTACCTGATGGGTGGGAGACTTCGAGAAGGTAAAGCCAGGAGCTTCTGGCAAGGACAGAAGCACAAGACTGAACAGGCACCAACATCGGCAAAGGACTCTCCAGCTGGATGTAAAGAGAGAAATCTTCACCACAAGGATAGTCAGACTCTGGAATGTGAGCTCAGAGAGGTGAAGAGATGTTGATTTCTGCTCTTGTTCAGTGTTCATCTGAAATTTGCTATGTTTTGAGCAAGGGTTAGAATGAGAGACTTGGAGTTCCCTTCCAACGTAAATTGTTCAGCAATAGATTCCACTGCTTTTATGTTTTTCGCTGACTGCATTGCAGGTGGGCCTTGCTGCTCCTGTCATTGTGGTTAGTAGCTCTGGAAAGACCTTCAACACTTCTCTGAGTACAGGTCGGTACTTCTGCACAGCACCAGACCCTTCTCAGGCGTTTAAATGAGTACATGTTGGTCTGCATCCTCAGAAAGAGAGGAGAATGGGGCCAATGTGGAGGTTTTTCCAAATGGCCTAATTAAAATGCACATTAAACCCTGGGAGTGCCCATAGTGCATGTAATGGAGCTTCTGAAATACAGGTTGAATGTGAGGTCATTGGAGGACAGAAATGTGATTTGTTGTAGTCATGCAGATCATGGTGCAACAAATACTTCACATGGAAGAAATCATTTGTTCCAGTGACGTGAGAATGATATTGGCTTCCTGGTGAGCCTCTGGAAATGTTAGAAAAGTGTCACCTTTGGTGTTCCAAAAGTTATCATCTGAGTCTCCTAGAGAAATATTTGGAGCCTGAATCCCTCAACGCTTCTTTTTTAACCCTCTCCCCTCCCTTCACCTATCTGTACTTATTTAAAACTACTAGATAATCTCTATTTTCATTTGGGTTTGCTTATAAAACCAAGGTTAACAGTGGGTGCTGTCTAAAAACATTAAGCAGAAACCCTGCTGGTCAAGCATGTGTCAAGCCAAATCTTTGGGAAGGAGTTACCTTCAAAATCCCAGGCACTTGAAACCAGTTGAAAAACTTAGATTCTTGTGTTGTAGAAGACTTATTTTTAGTTTTGCTGTTCAAGGAGGGAACAGTGGCATGTAAATAAGAGCTGAAAAAAGGCTCCTATTCCTTCTATGGCATCTTCAGGTGTGGGGAAGACGATGTTGCTGTTGGAACAGAAGTACGTAAAAGCTGTTTGTGTTCTGCATGTTATCCAAATAATGTGCCTTCTAGGTCAAGGATCAGCAATCAGCATTGCAGATCTGTGACATAGAGGTGACATTCCATGATGCGGCAATGGAGCAGGTACTCACAGTATCTCCTAGCTGATACTTGTAGCTCGCCCACTTCATCCTGACAAGTCCTCATTCCATGCAAAATAAATGGAAGGATTCAGCTTTTGGTCCATTTCTGTTGCATCTGAATTTTGAAGCTCAAGGGAAATAAAATTCAAATTTGGTTGAAAGCTCAAACTGGTTTTCAGATATTTAGGAAATAATCAAACAATTACTTATCTGGAGCTGCCATACTGTTCTTTTGCTTGCAGCCTGCCAGAAGGAGGTGGATGGCAGTTACTGCACTTCTTAATTTTTGCTTAGAATCTCTGTTTAATTATTTAGGATTTTTGTTTAAAGTCACAGCTGTAAGTTAATGAAGTTTCCAGTTAATGAGTTTGACTGTGTGAATGCTTTTACTGTGTACGTGTGCAGAGCTCTCTGGTTTGTCACCGTATCCTTGGTGGTCACTGATTTGACCATTTTATATAGCAATATGGTACATTCTCCATGAAAGAACAGAGAACATATTGTTTCTGCTCTGTTTGATTTATATCCACAAACATTAGAAAGGTGACACATTAGGAAACTGCCTTTGGCAAGATAATGTTGTCTTGACTTGTAATTTAATTTCATTTATCATGTGTAAGGGTTGTAAAAGTCTTTAGTGTTCTGTTTATGAGGAGGTTTGAGTTTCTCCTCTGTGCAGCATGAATGCAAATGAAGAAATATTTGTCTTTTTACAGCAGAGAAATAGAACCTGTTCAGTGTGCTCTTAGTCTGTGCTAGTTTAAGGAAATGCACAGGTTAGCAATTTAAAAGAGCGTTAGTGCTAGTGGAGTGTAATAAACATAACGTCTTCATTTTAGTAATATATAGAAGCTTGCAAGGGATAAACCACACAAAAATAATAACAGAAGTGTCTTTCTTCTGCTGGCTTTTGTCTTTGAAGACCATGAGGTAGTATTGTTTTATCACTGCATTCCCAAACATTGTATTTAATCAAAAAAGAAGCCTGACACAAAACCTCCACTGTGCAAGCACTGGGATGTGACTTTTGTTTTTTTAGATCAAACCTAGATTTTTGTTGTTCTTTTCTTGGTATGGAATATTAGTCTTTGATCTGTTAGTCATAGGGCTGAGAGGCGGCTCTTATCAACAGTAAAATACAGGAAGGGGTGAAAGGCTTTCAACTGGATTCCAGATTATCCATCAGAAATTTGGAGAGAGCTGGGTATTTTCTCTCTTTCTCTCTGTCTCTCTCAGGGCACTCTGTGCCCAACATCACTTGTTATTGCACAGAGTTTAAAGCTGATAAAACAGCTACGGTTTGTAATAGCAGGTGGAAAGGCGGTTAGCATGGCCAACTTCCAGTGCTTGTGTTGGGCGTCAGTAATATTAGCTGAGATGCTGTTTGCTGGTTTTGTGGGTTAGTTTGCAAATGTAAATAAGTGTCCTGAAACAAAGATTTAATTTCTGTTCTGCTGCATTTCACCAGTTAGAGTTGCTTCTGTTACCTTGGCTGTGCTGCCTCAGGTCTGTGATGCAAAGTGTGGCATTGCTTTTGTTTTCCTTTTCTGCTGCGTGGCAGAACCAAGCTTCCCAGTGTTGTCAGTGGTTCATGATTACACTCCCTTGGGTTTTTTATTTGTTTCTTTTTGTATTTGCTTTTTCTGTTTCCTCAGTCGAGCTTTATATTAAAACCAACCTGTCATTTGATGTCATTATTACTTGTGAGCTTTAGGCATGGCTTATAATTGCGTTATCTTAATGTGGCCCTTTTTGTTCAGCAACCTGGTATGTGTGCTTATCCTCCTGGAAGTTGTTATGCAAAATGTATCAGGAACACAAACCTGTCAGCCTTACATTTGTGGTTGGCAAATACAGGGAGGGAAAGACAGAACAGTACTAGGAAGGTCATGAGATGTTAGTCTAATTAGCATGGTTTTGGCAGAGGAAAATTCTATCGTGCTGATCCGAGAGCTCTTTGAACTTGTCATTGTTGTGGACAAAGGAGGAAAGAAAAAGAATAAATTAGAGGCTTCAGAATGCCTTTGACAAGTTCTTCTTCAAGAGGCTGTTGAACAAGTAGAGGGAGTGTGGGATGAAGGGTAAGGATTTGTTTGTGTAAAAGGCAACAAGTGAAGGAAAAGAGAGGTTTTTATCTTGGCAAAGGTAGGCCCAAGGGTCCAGAGGCTGCACTTGGGATGTTCCCTAGTGATCAGGATAACTGCTGCTGAGGAATGTACTGACACGCTTATAGGGGACACAAGCGAGCACCAAAACCATGATGAAGACCAAACTAGGGTGACTGATCAGGCAGAACACAGGTTCTAATCACTGTTATGAACTTCTTATTTAGGTTGAATCTGGTTGAAGTTTTTATGGTGGATCCAGAACTACGTCAGTGTCTGCAAGAAGATCTTTTACGTCGTTTCCCAGATGTCAGCCGTCTGGCAAAGAAGTTTCAGAGGCAAGCAGCAAACTTACAGGACTGTTATCGAATGTATCAGGCTATCGATCAACTGCCTAATGTTGTACAAGCACTAGAGAAACATGAAGGTAACACTACCCCTGTCTGTTTTCGGTGTTTTATAAGGCACTGATGGTGCAACAAAATAACATGTAGATTTCAAGGATTACTTTTTTCCTGTGTACTTTTGTTGCAGGCATAAGGCTTAAAGATGTTTGAAGTGGACTGAAATTCCGAAATGCCAGTCAGGTGCTTAAAAATAACCATAAACAAATCTTCACATGAAAAAGCATGCTAATTAGTGCATAGCTGCAATAATTGAACTGTTGGGTGATGGTCTGGTAATCTTTCACATCAACTTGTCTGTAAGAGTTCTTGACCAGTTGTGTATGTGTATTATGATCTTACAAGCAAGACACTATTCATACAATGTTGTATTCCTCTTGAAGACACTTTGAACTTTAGATTGCAATTAAACACCAAAAAACCCAGTTTAAACATTACTGGTATAATTAGATTGGCTTTTTGGTTATAAGAGTAACGTGTTAGGGTTTCTTCTGATCTTTGTTAATGGGAAGCTTGACGTTATGACAAGCAAGTCTAGAAAATACAAAAGTTGTTCTTTCTTTTTTTACGTGTTGCCAAGAGAATGCAGACTAGGACAGTGTCAGTGTTAACAGGGGCAATCCGCTACGGCAGCAGCAGTCCTGCCCTGTCAGAAAACAAATTTTAGAAACTCACTGATTTATTTGCAAACCTCTTTGCATAAATCAAGTTCAAAAGCCTTAAAGAGAAATAATTTCTGCCATGGTACAGTTACAACAGTTTCTTTCCTGTATTTGAGTAGACAGTGATATTACCCACTAATTTCTGTACTCTAGTTTTATGCCTTCAACTAATGAAACATCTTCTAAAGTAGTAATCTTAAAATAAATTAATGTTTTGTTGCTGGCTGTGTTATTCCCAGAACAGTTAAGACCTAAAACTGGGAAACACCTGGCAGATACAACTTTTTTGAAGAGCTGTGCCATGCCTTACCTGCCTCACCATGTCCCTTTGGACAGAGAGACACTGTCTGGTTTTGCCCTGGTGTGGAGCTCTTGGATTTCATTAGTTCAAAATGCTTGCTTCCTGTCTTTACTTCTTTTTCTATTAGCTGTCGTTTGCATCAACAAAATTTCTCTGTCATAGAAAAACTATTCCATTTTTAGCAGTTTTGAGGAGCCGGCTGTGTGAGGCAAACTGCTAAGCTTACCATATGGAGAAATTAATAGCCTGCAAAGGGTTTGTGCTGTTCCACACGTGAATCAGTTGGCCTTGGTAGGACATTTGTCAGCAGTATGTCTATTTAAAATAGGTGAAATGTGTTATTTTGATTTTTCTTTGTACTTATTTGCCCTCGTTTATAGGACAAGACTGGTTTGGTGATTTTGAGTGTGTGTGACTGATTCAGACTGCATCTGATCATGATGCTGTTTAAGACTGAAATCTCTTAACTCCTCAAGAGGTGGAAAGCCAGACAGATTTTTGACAATTCTGAGTATCTGCCAGTTTCAGAACGCCTATTTTCTCATGGATGCCATGGGGAGGTAGAGCACCTACACCACCAAGTGGTCAGCAGTAAGTGCCCTTCCCCAAGTGGAGCCTTGCTATGTCGAGGTTCTTATTCTTATGGATGGTAAAAGCTAAAGAGGGGATTGATGAGTGAAGATGACTTTTGTATTTTTCAGGCACAAGAAACCTGCATAAGCATGGAAAGGCCTCTGAGTCATCAAAGCTTTTTGCTGTTGCTGGCAAAAGGGAGCAGTTCATTATTTAAATTGCTGGGGCATAAAATCTAGGTACTTACAAGGTGGCTGTCTTCAAGGGGCTGCTGAAGCATCTTTTTTCTCATCTCAGACTGACACTCTTATTTTAAGCCTGTGAATATGCAGAATACAGGAACTGTATGCTGGGTTACAGGTGTATTTTTACAGTTTTGAGGTTTGAATAACCCCTTACTGCATTTTACCTCTTATATTGTGTTCCAGCACTGTTCTTCCTGTGACCGTTGCTCTGGTGTGTTCCAACCATGTTGAGACCAAACTTGGCTGCTTCCCATCCTTTATCATTTCCAGATGATTGTTCCCCTACTCACAGTAGAAATTAATTTCTCTATCAAAGCATCATCTTATGCACTGTTAAATTCTATTTCATTTCTGTTAGGCTCTCAAGGGTCACTTGGTTATATTCCAAATTTATGTTGTTCCAGTTTTCTCTACTGGTATCTTCCCACTGTGTATATTAGTGAATTTTATAAGCAGCTTTCTTTTGTATGTTAATAGAATAAGTTCACACATCTTAAAAAGATAAATACTTATGTGAGCCACTAGAGGAGCTGTATTGCTAACGTTCTTCCAGCTCATTCATCTTTTGCAAGTCGGTGATGTCCTTTACCTGCCTTCTGATCACTTTACTAATTACAAGTCCAGCATCTAGTGTCCTGTGTGGCACTATAATCAGTGATGTAGAAGAGCCTAGTTTAGGTCCTCAGATTTAGGTCTAAGGGGAGATTGAGATGAGATTTTAGGAAGAAATATTTTCCTGTGACTATGGTGAGGCACCAGCCCAGGTTGCCCAGAGAAGTCATGGCTGCCCCATCCCTGGACGTGTTCAAGGTCAGGATGATGAGACTTTGAGCAACCTGATCCAGTGGGAGGTGTCCCTGCCCATAGCAGGGGGTTGGAACTTGGATGGGCTTTGAGGTCCCTTCCAACTCAAACCATTCTATGATCTCCCTTTGTCTTAGTAGTCAGTTATCTCCAACAGATGTTTTGCTATCAGGTTTGATCCACCTCTATAAAACCCATACCATATTTTATCCCAGTTTCTGTTTTGCCTTTTGTTCTTCCCTCACCATTTTTCCTGAGACCTTTTGTATCACCAAAATGGCTGGTTTAAGGACGTTTTGGCATTGAGATTTGTCTGGTTTTCCTTTACAGAAGAGTGTCAGTTCTCATACTTCAGTGTGCTGCCAAAATTGCTGTAGAAATGTTTGAAGATTAGTGCTTGATTTTAATTTCTCTACAACATTTTAAACCACATTAATATTAATAGTGAAGCCTTTAATGCATGTAATAAACACTTGTCTGTCCTTCAGTAAGTAAATTATGATTTAAATTAAAACCTTTACCTGGGAGTGGAGAGGCTTTGTGGTCACTATGCATCTCTGCTGTTGATGGCATGTAGATCTGTTACTCTTTCTGTCAGTGGTTACCTTGCATGCTAATGATGTTGAATAAATGCAGAAGTGGGTTTTTTACCATTCATCTTTTCTATAGGTTTATGAATGCTGGTGCAAGACAGGATGGAGTTTGATTTTTTAATTTTGTTTCTAGGTTGTTTATGTGTCTCCTTACAGGAGGGAAGAAAAGCAGATGTGACAGAGAGCAAGGGATTTGGAATAAAAAGCAGGCTTTACTTCAGTTTAGATCTCTTAGTTCTGAAAATTTTTAGCCAGCAGAAGACTCTGTTTTTACAAGTTCAGGAATCTCTCAACAATGTGATTTTTTTCCTCTATTAATAGATAGAATCAGTTCAAAGTCCTAACTTGAAAAGCTTGAGGAAGCAAACCAGTCTTTTTTGTTCTACTTGAGTTTCAGTGCTGGGGAAAAGAGGGATGTCTTTGGGTGATCGTGGCCTTACAGTGTTCTGTGGACCCTCCAACAGATATGTACTGTGCAGCTGTACTTGGTGCTATGGAGTGTCCGTGCTAACAAAAGACAGTGGATTTGATTTTGATAACTTCCTACTTAGTGGGAAGGTCAGTGACTCTGAAGATCCAGTTAGAATAGATGGTCTATTTTTAAGGAAAATAACCCCCTAACCCATACATCTTGGTTATTATTTATGTCCAATAAATAATATAACAAGTATTCCAAATTTTGTATATTTTTGAATTAAGGAAAGTTAAAAACTCTGAAAAGTGGATAATGGGACTTAAACTTCATACCTTCAAATTTGATTACTGTAGAATAATACAGTTTTTACTGAAGTCGTTTCAGTGTTGTATGTGCAAGAATAGGACATGTTCAGACAGCAGGTTTGCTCTCAAGCTGTTGTTTGTCTGTAGTTTTGCTCATAGCAGAAGGGAATTAATAGCACCAGGTCTGAACAAAGATGATAGAATAGGTACAGACTTGATCAGAATATAAACTGGATAATGCTGATTTTAGAAGATCTCTGTGTGTCAGTGGAATCATCATAACCAATCTGAACAACTACTCACTAGCTCTATAATTGTGCTGTTTATCTTCGATTTTTCAATCCTGCTGAAGCATGTGAAGGATGTGGGATTTTGTGAATGATGGTTTTTTTGTGTTTGTTCTCAACAGGAGCTCACCAGATGTTGTTGTTGGCAGTGTTCATAACACCTCTTAATGATATCTACTCCGACTTCTCTAAGTTTCTGGAAATGATAGAAACAACATTGGACATGGATAAGGTACGGGCTGGTGTGTAGGAGGGGTTACTCAGCAATTGAAGTTTCTTGTTGACCTCTGCAATCTGCTCCACACTCGCTGTATTTAATTGATCATCTATATTAAGTAGTTTGCGATAGTTTAGCTGTGGAATAGAGGAAGACTTGTATTAGCAGAGTGGTTATGAAGGGGATGTTCACCCTCTGTCTGAAATTATCCAGCCAATGAAAAATCTCATCAGTGTTAAAAGCAAGGCAGGGGTATTGTCACTTTTCTGCTTGTTTCTTCACATTTTCAGAGTTACTGTGATCTGTCTCCAATCTGGAATGTAGGCAGAATGTTTCTTGCATATCTCTCTGTTTTTATAAAGTTCATTACACTTGACTTTATTTGGTAGCATTAAGTCTTCATAACAGTTTGCTTAGTTGAAAAATTACATAGGAACCAGTGTGAAGCTGTTTCTCACCAGAGGGAGAGAAAACTGCTACCATTAACTTTGCCTTACATCAACACTTGCTTAAAACATTACTGATGCTAGACCAGTGCTTACAAGAGGCAATGGGCATCTTTTTCAGATGAAAAGTTGGTGAAAGACAGGTGGAACAAACATTCCTGTTCCTAAAATCTGTAGTGGGAAGGAGAAGGGATGAGTAGAAGTGACTGATGGATCATTGTTTAACGTGGAACACTTCGGACACAGGAAAAACATGAACTGCTGCTTAGCTGAGTGGAACGGCAATGAGGTTTTTAGCAAGCTTTGTACGTAGTATTTTCCTATTATATTAGAGAATTGGTCAGAGGCACCTTGAAATGTATGTGCTTTGGAATACCACTGGTTCCTCTGCTTGCTTAGAAATGGATTTGATGTTCTTTTCTTATTAAGATCTTTCAGTTGTTTTGGAAAACTTAGGAGGTGTTTAGGATTGCCATAAGTGTCAGTCTCAGCTGAGTGTAGGAACAGAAGCTCTGCCTTCCCATGTGGCACAGCAGTAAGGACAAGGTGGGGAACTTTAGAAAGCTGCAATGGCTGTAAAATTTGGAACAGGCATATTTTTCTCCACAGGCAGAAGTGCCACTTTTTATCCCTTTGTACTGTGTGTGCACTCATCAGCTGCATTTTACTGCTTAGGGAAAGACCATTTGATTGACATGTGGCTGTAATTTGTGATGTATGCTAATGAAGGAATTTATAGCTCTGTACCAGTTACAGACCATCTGCTGGTGCTGTTTGTGTGCCCTGGGACTCTTGTTTTCTTTAAGCTAGCAGCTGTTCCGAGCCTTCACCCTTCGTAGTCCAGCTCTTCACATTTCTTTCCAGCTTCTACTTTAAGTGTTTTGTCATCCTTCTAAACAAGTCAGTTATTTTGAACCATAGGATTCAAGGTGTCAGGTTTGGTTTTGTTCCTTTTCAAGACAATGGAAAACAGCAATAGATAAACCACTGGTTTTGCTAGAAGAGTAAAACTCCTCCATCTGAATATTGAAGCTTGAACTTTGACTTGAAATTCCTCTTAGATTTTAAGGGATTCAAACAAAATACCCAGTTCTCTTCTGAATATGTGCAGGGCAGGTTACTATAGCAACTAAATTATGTCAATAATCCATTCCAATATAAAAAGCAACATCTGAGTTCAAAAAGTGTGGGATGTGGTTATTCATTTCCCTGGCTGTAATCAAAGTTGTGAAACTGTCGCTTCCATTCCTGGCTTTCACAGAATCTTAAGGTGCCTTTGAAAACCCATCTACTCCAGCCTTCTCCTCAAGTCAGGGCGTTGGCGCTTTCAATGGGTCGTGTTTTGGTTTGAGCAGTAGGAGCACAGCCCTTTACAGAAGGATTTGTTCCAGATAAACCAGCTCAGCATAGCCCCAAAGCCTGCAAATGATAGGCTATCACCTCATTCATTTCAGTACCCCTTGGAAATGCAATTCTTTTGGGTCGTATTTCATGTGAGTAAACACATGCAGGTACCAAAGAGCTGTCAGTGCTGTGATGTTGGCCTGCTGCTTACCACATTCAGTGTTTTATGCTTTAAACATTCATTTCAGAGTAGCTCTGAGCAAAAACTTACACTAAAGCAAAATTTAGTTGGGAATTGATGTTGGTCTGCATTGAGGGTTCAGAGGGTTCTGAATAGGCTGGATCGATGGGCTGAGACCAATGGAATGAGGTTCAACACAGCCAAATGCCGAGTCCTACACTTGGGACACAACAACCCCGTGCAGTGCTACAGGCTTGGGGAAGAGTGGCTGGAAAGCTGTCTGGCAGAGGAGGACCTGGGAGGTTGATTGACAGTGGCTGAACGTGAGCCAGCAGTGTGTCTAGGTGGCCGAGAAGGCCAACAGCTTTCTGGCTTGTATCAGAAACAGTGTGGCCAGCAGGAGCAGGGTAGTGATTCTGCCTCTGTACTTGGCATTGGTGAGGACGCACCTCAAATACTGGGTTCAATTTTGGAAGCACATCTAGAGAATGGCAGTGAAGCTGGTGAAGGGGCTGGAGAACAACTCTTAGGAAGAGTGGCTGAAGGATCTGGAGCTGTTGAGCCTGGAGAAAAGGAGGCTGAGGGGAGACCATATCACTGTCTAAAACTACCTGAAATGAGGTTATAGTGAGGTGAGTGTTGGTCCCTTCTTGCAAGTAACAAGTGATAGGATGAGAGGGATTGGCCTCATGCTGCACCTGTGGTGATTCAGATTGGATCATCAAGTCCAACTGTAGCCCCACCCCACTGTGCCTACTAAACCATGTCCTGAAGTGCCACCTCTACACAGTTTTGGAACCCCTCCAGGGATAGAGTTTCCACCACTGCCCTTGGCAGTGGGAATTTCATACTCCTTTCTTAACACCTCCAGGTTTCAAGGTGGTCTAAAATCTCATAATCCATTATTTTGTGGAGTCCAAATCAACCAGAGAACTTTGCTGCTGCTGTATGTTAGCACACGACACAACTGAAACTGAAACAGTGGCTGAGTGAAATGCCTTGTGATGCTGGCAGTTACACAAGGCAAACAGGCACCAACGGTTCAGTTTTCCATGATGCAGCTCCTGTGGAAGATTAAATTACCTGTTGGGAGAAAATCACTCTCAGAACAAAGTGGCGATCCTTTGAATATTCAGTATGATACGCAATTCCTTCATGTGATTGTTTACTTGTCTCCTCATTCCAGATTAGAAATGCATAAGCCCTGTGGTTGCATCCCAGATCTTTGTTCAGAGTTGCTACAAAACCTGGGAGGCTTCAGTCTAACGCTTTTGAAGTTGTTTGATGTACTGCTTATTGCAAATACTTCTTGTGCTTAGTGGAACAAGATGCACGTGGTGGTTCTTGCAGTTACAGTTCCTGTTATCAATGCTTCCTAGAGTGATCTTTTATTGTCTGGGAAGGAGTAAGGGGACAGTGAAAGTCCCTTCCCTCTCCTTCCTTCTCTTACCAACATACACTTGTAGGTAAAAGGGAAATTGTATGGAAAGTGCTGTCTTTCTGTGTATTTTGCGAAGTATTTGCAGCTGTGCTGTGTACAACTTTGCAGATCATTCCCGGCTTGAGGAACCCTCATGAAAGCATTGCTTTAATTTTATAACTTAATTAGATGAAGTGTATTACTCATATGAAACCCAGTTCTTAGTTTCCATGTTGGACAACAGTGCTAGTATTTTATTGATTGTAAAAGTTTATTCATTAAAGATCAAGTTTCTTCTATGTAGCAGTTAGAAGTTTTGCTCACAAGTAAAACTTGAGGCATGTAAGGTCACCAGAAACCCCTGCCTGGCAGAGGGAGCTTGGGGAAGAGAGAGAAAAAGATGAAATACAGCTTATTCATCGGTGCCTCTGAAAATGCTTCTTGGAAAGAAAAATGTGTGCTTCTCAACTCAAAATAACTGGGTTGAAACTGGATAAGATTTTTGGTGGTACCACGTAGGCTGCTTCTGTAAGCTCTGGAGCGTGTGTTGGGCAGGAATTTCTGTTTCAGAAGCTTTATTTCCAAGGACTTCTTGCTTTTAAGACACCTCATCTTTTGCACTCTGCCCTGACGGGCTGTTTAAATCCAGGCTGGTACACAGATCCCGTACAGAGCAATTTCACATCCTCTGATTTCTGATTTTTTTCCTTTTTATTTGTATGCAAATAATTGTGCAGACAACTCCATTTCAAAATAAAGAATCCTGTTAAATTAGTGTGTTTTGCTTGTATAGAGTACATTATTTGAGAAAACAAGTGTTTGAGACGTATTTGTTTTGTGGTGGAAACGAACATCAGTTGTCACAGTGTTGTATTACAAAACTAGATATATAAAAATAAATTGAATAAATGCTTCAGTTAATTCACTCCACTGTGTTTAATCTGTGAGGTGATGCTTTTTTCTGCTGACTGTGTTCATATGAACTTTTTCTTATTTTTCCCTAGGTGGAGAATCATGAATTTCTTGTCAAGGCTTCCTTTGATTCGAATTTGACAGAGTTAAGAGAGAAGATGGATGAACTGGAAGAAAAAATGCAGTCCTTTTTAAAGAGTGCAGCCAAAGACCTGGGTAGGGTCTGAGATTCTCTTTGATTCTTATGCCCTCTCTAAAGTATTTTAAAATCAAGTGATGCAAACTGGTAGAGAGGAGTTAAGGAATGTTTGTATATTCAATTATTAGTTTGGGGTGATTTTTGGTTGTCACGGTACAATCTATTGAAGACTGAGTGATTTGGGGTTTATAACTTGACCTCTTTTTTCCTGAGGATGACATTCCAGAATGTTTCAGAAAAGTCATGTGCCTTGCAAAGTATGTGTTAGTTTTGTGTAACTGTAACCTGTCTAAGTTCTAAGCTTTGTGCTGTTTTACATCCCTTGAGGACATGCAGTGAAACTGCATTCTCTGGGGTGTCCGTTCAGGACACACTAGTTTGCTTTTGAAGTCCTTTGCAAAATATCCTGTGTAAGCAAACGAGACATTTAAAGCATCGATTATCTTATGCAAAAAATTCCAAGTGCAGCTGATGAATCAGGCACTCAAAGAGTAACTTAAAAAGAAAAAAATCTATTTTTAACGCAAATGTGGCAAAGAAAACTGGCAGCACCATAGTTATTTTAGGTTACACGTGTAAGGGCTTGCATATTTTTTCCGTCTTGTTTTTTTTAGTGTAAACAACATACTTGGATGAAAAGAAAGAAGGTCTGGGTACTTCTCATACCACTACAGAACCAAAGCAACTATACTGGATAGTGCATCTGAGAGAGGCTACAACACACAAACTGGGGTTATGAGCAGAAATAGCACAGACTGTGGGATAGTTGATAATACACTTAACTCTCTATTTTCTTTCTTCTAATCTAAAGGTTTGGAAGCTGGCAAAAGTATCAAACTGGAGACAAATTCTCAGTTTGGACATCACTTTCGGATAACTTGCAAGGAAGAAAAAGTTCTCCGGAACAATACAAAATACGTAATAGTTGATACCCAGAAGAACGGCGTGAAGTTTACTAACAGGTATGAGATCCTCTGGGTAGCTTTTCAAACCTGTTGTCAAAGAAACAGAATTGCTTCTTTCTTTATTATTATGCCAATAAACTGTTTTCCCTGGACCTTCAATGGCTAAATTTCCACCTTTTTAATTGGTTCCCCGATTGAGATGTTGAGCAAGACTGGCATGAAGGAGGAGCACTCGCACAGTTGCTGTCAGAAGCTGAATTCCCCATTTACCCTGCCAACTGTTGGCTATTTTTGGTCCTTCAGCTTGGGCTGATTTCTCTGTTTTAGATGCAGTCAGCAGCATAATTGCATGCACCGTGAGCGTTTCTACAGACACTTTCTCAAGCTGCGATAGGAAAAGAGCTATTTATGTTTATCACCAAGTAGGACATGCAGCAGTTTTATTGGTGATTACCTTTTTGTTCCAAATCACGCTGTAATTTCTCTTGGTCCTCTCTATGGGACTTTGATTCTGTGGCTCTGTAGATAAAGCTGTTTAAAGATTCCAGCCTTCAGGGTGATTGCGTTGATGCAGTTTCAGTGTCTCCTTCTCTGGACAGCAGTTCTGTCACAGGCCAGCCAAGCAAAAAGTCTACTTTTTGTTGAATTTTTAGCTTTACTAGAGCGTTTTAGAAGGAGCGAGGGCTACCTTGGTCATCAGATGTCTTCATTACTTTCACACAGAACAAACAACGCAGAAAGCTGCATGTGCAGGATCAGGTGATAACTTGGGTTGAAGGCTGTCTTTTGAGGTTTACTGGCCTAACCTTTCACTCAAAGCAGAGCCACTTTGGAAATCAAAGCATCCTTCACAGCCTGGTGGGGCACAAGTTCTGGTACTGAACCACTCTTTGTGAAAACTTTCCTAATAAGGTCTAAAGAGAATTTTCCTGGCAGAAGTTTGGGCTTTTAGTATCCAATTCTTTTGCTATGCACCTTCAAGAACAGCCTGGTGCCTCTCTTCTCCAGTCTGGCTTCAGATTTTCTCTGCTTGGTCAGGCATCTGTCTTAGCCTGTCCTTGTGTGCCGTGTGCTCCAGCTCCAAATCTTTGTGGTGGATCTCTGCTCAGAGGATCACTTCCTTTGACATGCTGGTTACGCTTTTGCTTGACCTTCGCCTTCCTCTGCCTTGGGGCACCCTGCTGGTTTGTGTTCAGCTTCTTCTCCACTGGATCTTCCAGCTCTTTTGTTAATAGCTGTTTGATAGCCATTTGGACCCCAATCTGTACTGTCGATGGAGTTACTTCTTGCAGGAGTTTGCATTTCCCTGTGTTGGAAATTCTCGTCCACCTCCTTCTCCAGTCTGTAGACCCCGCAGTTGATGGCAGTGCAATCCTCCAGTGTACTAACAGCTCCCCTCACTGTGATATCATTCCCGACCTTGTTTAGAGTGCATTTCAGGGTGCATCCAGTCCTGTCATTCAGTTTGTTAATCAAGGAATAACTAGTATGAGACCCAGTATCAACCCTAACAAGTGCTCATAATAATTAGCCACAAGCTGGACATCAACCTTCTGGCTGGGTCCTTCTTGTCTGTTAGCGGCGGGTCTAGGAGAAAATTGGTCTTTAAGTCTCCTGACTGTGTTACATACAGAAGGGTGAAAAGAGCAGAGATGAATACATCGTATGGGCTGTTTCAGATAAACCATGCTGCTGCTGCTTTATGTGTAACATAACATTCCTGCTGGAGTGAGCATTGGATAGGTGAGCTTATTGAGGGAGATCTGGATTGATGGACATGGGTGAGGAGCACTGCCTACAGGGCAATGGTGGTTTCAAGCCAGTGCTGTTACTAATAGTGACTGTTGCTGTTAATCACTCACTTTTGTGGTAATAAATCCTTTGCTTTGGAAAGGAGGGCAAACATTGATTCATGCCAGCCAATATGCTGGGGTATTACACACCAATTTACTCAAATGAACAAAGTGTAAACCTTAATTGAATTTTGTTTTAACATTTACTCAGAGGGTATTTTTCCAGAACATCCCTGAAATTGAAAACAGCTTTCTAAATATATTCTAAATATGTTACAATTCTAGATGTAATGAGGAAGTTAGGCATTTCAGCAACCAAAAAGACAGTACTTGGAACCTCTGCTGTGTCATAGAATCACTGGGGTTGGAAAAGACCTCCAAGACTAATCCTACCATCAGCCCAACCCCACTATGTCTACTAAACCATGTGACCAAGTGCCACATCTACACATTTTTTTAATCTCTCCAGGGATGGAGACTCCACCACTGCTGTAGGCAGCCTCTTCCAATGCTCCATCACTCTTTCAGTAAAGAAATTTTTCCTAATGTCCAATCTAAACCTCAACTCATGCAACTTGAGGCCATTTCCTCTTGTCCTCGTCTGTTGCTTTCCTGTAGGATCACTTATAAAATAAATTTCTTTGTTAAGGGGTAGACGCTTCTGTAGATGGTACTGGAAGCTTGAGGATGATGTCTGCTTACAATGTGGGTGCACTGCTCGAGTGTGTTTCGTGCTTAGTCCTTCTGGCTCTGCTCTGTATTTGGAGCTTACCTGAGTTTGAAGACTGGAACCTGTTCCTGGTGACAGTTCACTGAGGTTTTTACTAAATGAAAGCAGTCAGTGCCTTCAGGTCTGATGAGCCTTTTGTAGGACTCTGGGCTAATTACACAGTTACTTAGCAGAAATTCTTTGCCAGGTCTATTATGTGCCACATCTTGTTGCAAAATGGCCAGAGATCCAGCTTTGAGAGCAAGTCCTTATCACATAGCAAGTCTGTAACAAATCATTGCTGTAAGATTATTAAAAATGACTTGTTCAGAGATGCTAGAATCACTGGTATAGCCTTTGTGGGTGATCTTCAACTTGAAATAAAACTTACTGATATTCTGGTGTGGATGAGTCATGGATTAGTTGCATTGTGGCCCTTGTGCTGAACCTTGGTTATGAAATAAGAGGGGACAACTGGTATTGACTCATAGATGAGGAAGCCAGAAGTCTGGCATTGTAGCAGTGAAGACAGAACATCACAGCTTCTAAATTGTGTTCTTGTTCACAGCAAACTGAGCTCCGTCAATGAGGAATATATAAAGATCAGAGAAGAGTATGAAGAGGCTCAGGATGCCATTGTTAAGGAAATCATTAACATTGCTTCAGGTAAATATGAATTGTTGGTATGTATCACAGTCTGGAACACTGGGAGGACTTGCTATTACTTTTTAGGTCCTTCCACAGAGACAAACCATAACATTCCCTAAAGACGTAACGCGAGAAATGTTGTTTGCCTTTCAGAAATGTAGAAAGTTTGGAATATATTATTTTCTGTGGACAGACCCTTGCCTTGCATTGCTAGAGATGTGCACTTATGAGTATTGTGCAAATGCCAGTCCCATAGACAGAACAAAGATATGTCTGTGAAGGCCCCATCTGTCCTCCCCTACCTCCCTGGCTCCAGGCATCTCCACCCAAATAGTAGGCAAATTGGAAGGCAGAAGAGAACTGAGGGAGCGGGGCCTGAGCTCTTTTAAGGATGGTGAAGCAAAACAGTATGCAGTGAAAGATCAAGGAAGTCAGTTAAATTACAATTAAAAATTATTGTTTTCCTCATTAATTTCCATGTATTTCACTCCCAAATGGCCTACTTACAAGGCATTCTTTACTATCCTTTACCAAAAAGAGAAGAGACATGGGGGTTTTTGGGCTGGAGGACTCTAAATATTGCCTCTCCCAAAGGCACCACTTCCAGCAGAACAGGTCTTAGTGCTTTGGAAGAGAGAAGTGGGCAGTGAAAGCATTCTTGTAAGGATTTGCCACTATAGTGCATGATCAGTAGCTGGTTAGATTTGGGTTATTTTGGTATTTTTGTCATTTTCAAATGGCATTTTTTGTGTGCAGCATACTAAGGTGAGAAGCTAATTGGGCATTCTACAGCAGGATTAGCTTCAATATGTCATCTCTAAATAGCCAGTATGTTTAATAAAGTCTTTTGCTGCTGTTCACAGCTTCTGCAGTGTGCAGTCACAGACTTAACAAGTGTCTGTGTTTGTTTAAAAAGCGTGTTTCTTTCCCAAATAAAGGCAGCTTAATGAAAACAGACTGGATTATATGTGTAATTCTTGAATGGAAGTGGCTTAAAGTCCTTTTAGTGATCTGTACCTGGCCAGTTCAAGAGATGATGTGAGAACACCAAACATAGCTCGCATAGTAGGACTCTGTTGGTCACTGCTCACTTCTGAGGTTTACCTCTGTAAACTCCTGTCCCTCATCATGTTTCTTGTTGTCTGGTGTTAAAGACAAAAGAATCAATGTAGCCTCACCTCTTCCTTTTCTTTGTCTGGGGAAGTCTTCGTTTGTAGTCAGGAAATGGAAACTTCAGGATTATGTCTCAGACTCTCACAGAAGGCGCCTGCTACCTTGAACAAGATGGACTTGTAATGCTGGAGAATTAGGAAGATTAATGCATATCTTAAGAATAAATATTTTCCTGTGAGAGTAGGGAGGCACTGGCACAGGCTTCCCTGAGAAGTCTGGGCTGCCCCATACCTGGAGGTGTTCAAGGCCAGGTTGGATGAGGCTTTGAGCAACCTGATGCAGTGGGAGGCATCCCTGCCCATGGCAGAGGATTGGAACTGGATGGGCTTTGAGGTCCCTTCCAACCCAAACCATACTATGATTCTGTGAATTAATTTTATGTGCTCAGTGTAGGCTTTAAGAGATCTTTTCAGCAAGAGTTAAAACATTTGGAACTGTGAATTTGTGTTTCTCTCTGATCAAAACCAGGTTATGCAGAGCCAATACAGATGATGAATGATGTCACAGCTCAATTAGATGCGATTGTCAGCTTTGCGCATGTGTCAAATGGAGCACCAGTGCCGTATGTCCGACCAGTCATTCTGGAAAAGGGACAGGGAAGGATTGTGCTGAAAGGTGCCAGGCATCCTTGCATGGAAGTGCAAGATGACGTGTCCTTCATTCCCAACGACATTATATTTGAGAAGGGCAAGCAGATGTTCCACATTATCACTGGTAATCAATTCTGTTCTCTTTTTCATTTGTGATTTGTATTTTAAATGTTTAAAGTACTTCCAATAACAATGTCTTTAAAAAAAACAAAGCAACAACAACTAAACAAGACAACAACCAGATAAAATTCTGTCAGTTTGTCAAATTGACAAAGGGTGAGCATACAGCAGGTTATTCACCTTTCTGTATGGGGAATAGATGTAGCTCCGGAAAAGAAGGGATGGTATTTGTAAGCTGTAGACTCAAGTTGTGCAAGAGGAGGTTTAGTTTGCATATTAGAAAAGATCTCTTTACTGAAAATTGTGAAGTACTGAAAGAGGCTGCACAGGGCAGTAGCGGAGTCACTGTCCCTGGAGGGGTTTAAAAAACATAAGGCCTTGGCACCTGGGGATATGGGTCAGTCACCATAGTGTTTTTGTGCTGATGGTTAGACTGGATGAGCTTAGAGGGCTTCTCCAACTTCAATGGTTCTATCATTCTGTAATTCTGTATTACATTTTAAAAAAAGCTTTTGCAATGTTCTTGTGCAATGTTTCCTTTGATAGTGGATATCCTATATATTTCTGCACGTGTAGACATGTTTTTTATCTTCTGAACTAAGGTGGGAATAGTTGTTAGGGTTTTAGTTACAATGTGTTGTTTGGAGAAGGCAATCACCAATTCAGAAAGTCATTTGGGAAGAAGTGACTGGCCGCTAGGACAGTTTGAAATGAGTCCTTCCTTACCAGATGTATCCTTTGCTATAGTGAGTGTATCTCCATAAGCCAGGTGACCTCAGGAGCTGGAGAACCTGGACCTGCTTAAGTGATTTGGAAAGTTCCACTGGGCTTCAGTTCTGCTGTAGCCATGTGGGTGTCTTCTGTGGGCAGGATTTTAAGCAACATCTTTGTTAATGTTTTCTTTGTTTAGAATTAAAGTTGATTTTAAATGCAGGCCATATTTGAATTAATGCACCCTTTTTTCTCCTATTCTCTGGTGTAATTAAGGTAATTTTACTACACAGGAAAATACTTTTAATGTTTACACATTTAATTGAAGTTTAATTTCCATCCATATGTCCTTGACATACATTCTGAGTAGCAGACATCTTAAATTAGGGAGTGATTAATGAACACTTGCAACATAATCAAAAATAATAACTGAAAATCTGGATGTGTGCTGACATGCTTGTTTTTCTGGTTAGCAAAAGCAAAGAATTGGTTTTAATGATCAGTTTTCTGGAAAATACTTTTAATTTCATGTGTACTTCAGTTAATTTTAACTTATTACTGTTGTTACTGATTCAGAATCCCTTTAGATTGTAATTTAAATCCATTTTTACAGCCAAATTGTAATTCTTCGAGAAGAAAGCAAATTGTTTTCATTCTTAAGCAGCTATAGTGATGACTTTTAATTTAAAGCTTGTAAGTTGTAGGTGGAGATGTGCGTCTAGATGACTGCTTGTACTTCTGAGGAGCCCCAACATTTATGAAGGCCTATAACGCTCTCCTATCACCTCTCTCCTGGAAAAGCAGTGTTCAGTAGGACATGCAGGTGACCCTTATTGGTAGTGAAGTTACCTGTTCCACTTGTTAGACAAGTCTGCTGCTCTGTCCTGGCAAGGGAGTAATAAATAAACATTCTTTGCTTTAATTTAGAGTCTGTTCTCCTTTATAGGAACTGTTGAATGGTAAAAGATGATGAGTTCTTAATTAACTTGCAAAATGTCTTCTCTAGGCCCTAACATGGGGGGAAAATCAACCTACATCCGCCAGGCAGGGGTGATTGTTCTTATGGCCCAAATTGGCTGCTTTGTACCATGCGACTCCGCAGAAATCTCTGTTGTGGATTCCATCCTGGCTCGGGTAGGAGCTGGGGACAGCCAGCAGAAAGGCGTGTCTTCCTTCATGTCTGAGATGTTAGGAACCGCTTCCATCCTTCGGTAAGGGCTCTACTTGTTTGGTTTTGGTGATGGGGCTTGATGGGAAAGGAAGTGCCCTAGGAAAGATGGGAAAGGAAGTGCCCTAGGAAAGATGCTTTTAAGATTTCCTTTGATGTAGGATCTCAGTCAAGATCTAAGATCCTTTTAGCAGGCTCATATGTTCTTGAAGTAGCCTTTTTTTGTCTACAACTTCCTCACAAGAGGAGAAGGAGGAGGAGCAGGCACTGATCTCTTCTCTCTGGTGACCAGTTATAGGACCTGAGGGAATGGCAGAAAGATGTGTCAGCGTTGGGGCAGGTTAGGGACATTAGGGAAAGGTTCATCCCCCAGAGGATGGTGGAATACTGAACAGCTCCCCAAGGAAGCAGTTGCATTGCCTGACAATATTCCAGAAGCATTTGGCCAACGCCTTTAGGCACATGGGGTGAATTTTGGGGTTGTCCTCTGCAGGGACAGGAGTTGGACCCGGTGATCCTTTTCGGTCCCTTCCAACTCAGGGCATTCTATGATTTTGTGTTAATTTCAGTGGTTATACGGAGCTGATACCAAAGTCTAAATGGGACAAAGCTCATTTGGAATGATCTGTGGGATGCTGTGTGGGCTCTTTATTTATCTACTGCTATGTAAATAGGAAAGCTCATTGCCTCTTTCATGCTATGTCCCTGCAACAAAACACAATGTGTGGTTCTGCAATATCCAGAGTTCATGCTGTTCTCAGACTTCATAAAATACTCTTGTGTTTGTAGGACAGCATCTGAAAACTCCCTGGTAATCATTGATGAGCTGGGCAGAGGAACTTCTACCTACGATGGCTTTGGCTTAGCCTGGGCGATTTCAGAATACATTGCCAGCAAAATCCATGCTTTCTGTATGTTCGCCACACATTTTCATGAACTGACAGCTCTGGCTAACCAAGTGCCGACAGTGAATAACTTACATGTTACTGCCCTGACCACTGATGGCACACTGACGATGCTCTATCGGGTCAAGGAAGGTAAGATCGTAAATGGTGAACAAGTTAAACTTCATTTTACCCTGAGAGAGGAATAAACCTTAATGGAAAACACATTGAAAACATTTTGTGTTTTCCTTCAGGCTCAGAGTTTATGATGGATGTGTTCTCTGTCAGTAGAGCGTGGATGGTCAGAGCTCTGTCTATGTCACACTATGCATGTGTGAGCATAGACAATGGTGTAGATGATTATTTAAGAGTTACAGGTTATTTCTGCCACTTCAGGTGATGCCTTTCAGGTTGATGCCTTTTTGTTTCTTAAAGAGTGGAGAGAAGGGTCTGAAAAGGTTATTTTCTCTTTTTCAGCCATTTTAACCCACTGACAGAAAAGACTTATGCTCCTTAAACTGTTCTTTTAACAGAAATGAGTGAGGATCATTTTCAATGATGCCTCATTGTAATTAGGCTTAGTTGTTGAAAGAAGACATTGCCTAATTTGTGCAGTTGTTTGATATAGGAAAAATCACATGTTTAGTGTCTAGCAAATAGCATCACAGTAAGCCAACAAGTAGCCTGTTTTGTAGTGTAAGATAAGCCAGATATGTTTCATTAAATTCTTTCAGTGGATCTAGTTATTCCTTTTGGTATTAAGTTAGGCAATTTTTAATTTGGTGTAAATTTAATCTGTTAACCACAGCCAAGCAGTTCTGCCTGCTTCTGTATATTTCTGGTCATTTGTTCTTGCTCCCTGCAGCAGGAGCCCGTATCTGTACAGCAGGACTTTGTAGCTGTGGCTTGTGAGGTGTGGGCATTAATGGCATTGTAATTTAGCTGTAAGCTCTACAGTGACTTTGTTGTTCCTGTAAGAGCATTTCAGTTGGGTTGCCAGCCTCTGGACTGAGATTTGGGGTTAAAATGTGAGCAGAGCACTGTTCACTATGTTTTCATTTAAAAATACCCCTTAATTTTCCGTTTCGAAGTTCCACAACAACTCATTTAACAATGAGTTAAATGACACTGGGATAGATAGAACAAGGTTACTACAGAACACTGTGGTTATGCTGGATCCAATCAATGACTTACCTTAAGGAGTGGCTGTGTCTCAAATAAGGAACGACTATGTGAGGAGTTAGGCTATTATCTTTCCTAAACCATCCTTGTTAGGGCTGAGGAGAACTAGTCCTTATATCTCAAATCCTGGAGACTGATGTCTACTTATATCTTTCTAGTTTAGGATTTTCAATTGCTAAACTTCATTCCTCATTTTAAAAGCTGTTTTGTCATGTTGACATGATACCAAACTCTTGGTTTTGCTTGCCTAATTCATCCTAATAACTGCTTTTCATGGTGTGTGCGTATCCAGTATGTGTTATCCTGAACTCGCTCTGATATTCCCTAATTTCTTCTGCCAGTTCAGGATTTCTCAGTTCATTCCTCTGGCACATATTCTTCAGAAATAAACATACTGTCTAATTATTAAATTTTACTTTTATGCTTTTAAAGATAATCTTTGTAATCTCCGCAGGCTGTTGCCATACCCTTAAGTGTCTTTTGATAATTGATTAATGTGTTTTTATTATATCCTGAGTGTCACCCCAGAGGTACCATGCCAGTTTTATTCCTATGACATTACTAATGGATTACTTCTTTCTCATTTCTTCTGGTTGTAAACCCATGAAATCATTTCTTGCCCTTTGATTTACTGATATGACCACTTCTAGTTTTGCATTCCCCTGTGGCTGTACCCTTGCAATTAGGTTTTGAGTATTCTTCTGTAGTGCTGGGAGACTGACTGAGAGGAATGGAAGCCTGGCCAGAAGTGTGGCTCTCCTGACTTTACTGGGAGCCTGCATAACGCTGGTTATAGAACACCTCTGGTGCCACAGTCCTGTTTCTTTGAACCCTGTGTCTCAAGGTCTTTTTCCTTAGAAATCACTTATGTTCTCCTATTCATGCACTTTTTCCGGACAATGTCAAGGCTTTGCTTCTGAACGTCAGCCCGGAGTGCTGTGGCCCTGGAACCCAGCCTGGTCCAGCAGAGAGGCAGCACCTGTGTTTCTTCCTCAGTTTGCTGTTTCCCATCTTCTGCAGCATGCGTGGAACACCTTCCAAGCAAGGGTTCAGAATGCCTTGCTCAGATCAGTGCATAATACTTAGTTTAGTGTGGCGTGGGAACTGAGGATAAGGTTAGTCATAAATTGCTGCAAGCGTACATGAACCTGTGAGTGTTTTCAGTGCAGCAAGAGCTAGTGATGTACAGTGTCTCCAAATGAGCCATCTCTACTTAGGTAGAGGTACCTTATTTTGAGTACTCAAGTTGCTAAGGGGAGTAAGTTACGCTGAATCTAAACCTTCAAACTTCTACATCCTTTTGAATAGCAACTCTTAGGATATAAACCCCTAGCATTCCCCAGAGAGCTGGGTGAATTCTCTTTCTTCAACCCCTTTTCTCCTTTTTTTTTTTTTAACCTGTGAACACTTTGGAAGCCAGTTTCATGTTTTCATTCAATAAGTTTTGCCATTTTTAGTAATTTTTAGCAATACACATCTTTCCATTCAATCCATTTTCTTGGAAGTGCTGTTGAGCACAGAGGTGCAGTGATTTGTGTCTGTCTGCATAAACCTCTGTCAGATGGGATACAGCATCATGAAATCCTCATCTTAAAATACCTCAGATTGGATGTCTGTGACCTACGTTTTTGCATTTAGTGTTGTTTTTTCCCTTTTGGGAGAGTTCTGCTGTGAGGGTGTGAGTACCAGCAGCTCGGATACAGCTGTGTTCTGAAAAAAGCAACAGGTTTTGTATCATTTGAAATGGATAACTGAATCTGAAATGAACAAAAAGTGGCGTATTTTCTTTCCTGTCTTCATGCTTCAGGACTGGATGAGGAGACACAAAGTGCTGCTCTCCAGCCCTGTGCTCAGAGTTCTCTTGCCAGAGACCTGGCTTGGCTTTGTGTCTGGGCAGGGATGTGGGTTTAATAGAAAATCCATGCCCCCTCCCCCTAATTTCTGCCTAAAAATACTGATTTCTTTAAGAGACCAGAGAGATTACAAGCCTCACAAAACAGAAAAAGATCCAAGTACTTATTTTTTCCTTCCCTGTTCTCCAGTTACTCAGTATTCAGTAGATGATTACTTAAATATCATTTTACATGTACAATTCATTTATTCATAATTCCTTGGTGGAGACTGGAATTGAAAGGATGTAATAATATTTGTGGGTGGCCAGGTGGAACTATAGTAAGGTAAATGACTGAAGTTAATAAATTGCATCAGAGGGCTTTTAATATTGAAGTGAAAATTATTGTATGTAACTGGGTATAATTGACATATTTTGAGCAATTATGAGAAATTCTCTTTTTCAACCAAATGTTATAAACAGTGCATTAATTGAAGTGAGTGTGAAGTTAAGGTTGAAAGGTTTTGATATAATTAAAGACTTCTGGAGACCACAGACGTGTGTGGCACTGATGCAAAGGAGGAGAAGGAGGATTGAGAATGCAAAATTTTCAATATTTTTATATGGATACACATATATGTGGATGTAAGAAAAAAATGTGAAAGATATATATGAAAAAATAAATTGTGAGAATCACTGTATTCTACAGACTGTGCTGAAATACTTTAATAAAAACCATTATTGAATTTCATTCAAGTACCAGAGAGAAATTCTTTCTGCCTGAAGAGTTTTACCTGTCTACCTGAAGTACTTTTGGAGCTCTGCAATTATGGCTCTGAGAGACCTTAATTAAATAAAAGCATTTTCTTTAGTCTGTGCTATCATGTGTAGTCCAAAAGGTAAATCGGAAAGTGTTGCTCACTTAGTTTTTTGGAACAGATAACTATTCCACATTGGTTCATGTAATCTCAGCATAGCTGTATTATTTCCAGAGAATCCTTTACTGGTTGTTTTGCTCTGCCTCCAGGTGTTTGTGACCAGAGTTTTGGAATACATGTGGCAGAGTTGGCGGCTTTCCCAAAACATGTGATAGAAAGTGCAAGAGAGAAAGCGTTGGAGCTGGAGGAGTTTCAAGACATTGGCAAGTCCAGGGAATGTGAAGGAGAACCAGCAGCCAAGAAATCCTACAGAGAGAGAGAGGTTTGCTATCTGGAATGTTTTTTAAAAGTTGTTCAGCTGGGATCACAGGATGGTTTGCATTGGAAGGGACCTCAAAGCCCATCCAGTTACAGCTCCCCTGCCATGGGCAGGGACACCTTTCACTACATCAGGTTGCTCAAAGCCCAGTCCAACCTGGTCTTGAACACCTCCAGGGATGGGGCAGCCACAAGTAGCCCAAGGAAGATAGTTCAGGGATTCCAGTTCCTCCAGAGTATGGGGATAATTAACTATAATATCATTTTTCCATAACAAAATGGTTTAGCTATGAAGTTCGTTAAAAGCTGAAGAGATGCTCAAGGACAGTAATCAGCTTTCTCCTTTGTGCCCTTTCACATCCTATCAGGACTAAGATATCTCCCAAAATGGCAATTTGACCTGGAATATCTGATTAACGGATGTCTTTTAGTTCCTCCCATTTCACTCGTGAGAGTTTTGGCTTGATTCTGTGTACTTGTGGAGGAAAACATTCTTGGCTTCATGCAGGATTCAGGCACAAGTTTAGGAAACATCTCAGCATAGATCTGATTGTGTCTACATGGCACAATTAATCTGTCTAAAGTTGTTTGAGAGAACTTTTTTTTCTCCTCTCTTCACAAAAAAGAAGCTTTGTTAGCAGCTAGTGTAATGGAAAACAATAGCTTGGAGGAAGCTTTTCAGAATAGCCCATGTCAATAGCCCATGTCCTTCTCTTGCTGGATTAAGTGTCCTTACAGTGACATCTGTTGTTGCCTGTGGCTTGCGTTGGTTTTTTTGCCAATAATTGAGTCCTCCTCGTCCAAGCCTATCAGTGCGCTGACAGAGATTAGCTGTGTCCAGACCACTGGCCTGAAGCCTCCCAGCCATGTGACCCATTTATTGTCTGTACATCGATGGCTGTCTTGGTAAAACTGGTATCCAAGCCTTGGGGTGTTAGTCCATATCCTGAGCAGTTCCTACACTTAAAAAGCCTTTGCTCTGGACAGAGGTTGTTATCTGTTGTATTATTTTTGGTTTCAGAGGTCTGCTGCCATTGTTTCTGGTTCTGTAAGTGGATTTGGTGCTGTGGATGAACAGTCTCTGGGTTGTCCTGCCTTTTAGTGCCAGGAAGCTCCCCGTCCACCGCCTCAGCAGCACCATAGTTACCTTCCCTTTACCAGCCTGCTGGCTGTCCATGGTGAAGGGTTTCTCAGATTTCTTAGGTCTGGCTCTGTGGTCTTAAGTTGGTGGAAACTAAATGGACATGGCAAACACTTCTGACAAATACATCACTGTGTTTTATTCTTGGATATTTATCATAGAATCATAGAATGGTTTGGCTTGGAAGGGACCCTAAAGATCATCTAGTTCCAACCCCCCTGCCAAGGACAGGGACACTTCCCACTGGGTCAGGCCACCCAGTAATATGTAACATTAATATTCCAATAATACATAACATTAATATTCCAGTAATACGTAACATTTCCTAAATTCTCTAGGCAATGAAATGGCAGAGCTGTAGATGTCCCGCCCAGGGAGTTTCATTAACATTGTGTTTAGAGAGAAAATCATGCTATTACATTTCCAAATCCTTCAGAGACTTCTGCAGTAAAAGCACACTGCATTAGTTCTAAATGATCAAACAAAGCTAAGAACAAACAAAATGCAGAGGAGTAGGCAAAATTCTGTATTCTGGGCAAACGATTTCTAATGCAGGGACCCCCATTAAATGTTTGTTCTTACTTTTCCATTCGAATTGTTTAGAAGTTCCACTGTGCCTGTTTGTCTAAAAGCATATGCATAAAGCTTAATTATCATCTGTTCTCCTTGGTGACGGCCACTCTCCAGTTGCTTGGTTACAACTTGTTCTTCCCTTTTGCATATTGAAACATTGGGTTTGAGTTACAATTCCTCCAAAAAGTGACTGAGTTGGGTAACATGGCTGCTCTGATGCTGTTATTTCTAGAAGTCCTCACCTCATGTGGTCACACACTGGAATTAAATGGGGAGCACATAGGAGCTCTGAATGTTAAATATTATATTTCTCCTGGTCAACTAATGCTTTTTGCTTGTGGATTGAAAGGAGAAAAAACTCCTGAGGCTGAGATGCCTGGATTGTTGAGAACATGATAGAAAATATGTGGGAGCAAAACCCCAATTTCACCTCCCATACAAGGACAAGCTGAGAGAGTTGGGCTTGTCCAGCTTTAGATGGCTCCAGGGAGACATTAGACTTAAAGAGGCTGCAGGAAAGCTGGGGAGGGCCTCTTGATCAGGGGGTGCAGGGAGAGAGAACCAAGGGAACAGTTTTAAGATAAAAGAGGAGATTGAGATGAGATCTTAGGAATAAATGTCTTCCTGTGAGGGTGGTAAGATACTGGCACAGGTTGCCCAGAGAAATCATGGCTGCCACATCCCTGGAAGTGTTCAAGGCCAGGTTGGATGGGGCTTTGAGCAACCTGATCCAGTGCGAGGGGTCCATAGCAAGTGTCCAGCCCATGGCAGAGACTGGAACTGGCTTTAAGGTCATTTTCAGAAAAAAACATTCCATGATTCTATGATTCTATGAAATGCAAAAATACATGTGAGTTTTGCCTGCAGAAGGTGTATGCTAATGAATAATACTTTGGGGATTTTTAGAGAAATCCTGTTTGCAGCCTAAACACCCATTCTGTTTTTCTTCTCCTGATCCCTCTGTTTCAGGAAGGTGAAAAGATAATTCAGGATTTTCTTTGCCAAGTGAAGGCGCTGCCCCTGACGGAGATGTCAGAAGAGGATATCAGAGCCAAGCTGAGACAGATGAGGAGCAATATGCTGGCAAAGAATAATGGCTTTGTGAATGAAATAATTTCCCAAACAAAAGTTACATCATGAAAGGTGTAAGAATGGGATACAGCTCTCCGAGTGTGTTCTACATTGCAGGAACTATCATCATCTTGTCTTGTAGCTTCTGTACCTTATGAAACTTGTATGTTGGCTTTTTTTTTGTTTCTTGGATTGTAATTATTCTGTAAAAAATTTTAAGCACATTCTGTGCTGAATTCCTGCTCCAGTTGTGATGCTTGTGAACTTTTAGAAGTTTCCAATAAAAAGATTTTTCAGTATTTAGAGAAGTATTGGCTGTACAAACCAGACGTGTAATACCACACAGAAAAAAGTGTGCTAGAGAGAGTAACCAATGGCGTAAGGTCACTATGGCTTCAAAATGCAACAGTGTATACAGAGGATCTTTGTCCTGTGCCACAATTCTTTCCTGTGTTGCAATTCTGCTAATTCAGGTTTAGTAATGCTACATTAGTGCTCCATTAGAAAAGAGCATCTACTGAATGGTTCATCAGAAAGCTTTTGTATGTGTACTTGTGTGTCAGTGGGCTGGGGGGATTCTTTGCTGTGTGGACGGTGATGCTTGGTCAAACATCCTACAGATGGGCTCTCCATGCCCAAGCTGGGGAAGATACCGCATTTTTGGCTGCTTTTGGAGTGTAAGCAGAAGCTGGAGTGATGTTACAGTTTAATGGGAACTTCTGAGATTGTCATAGTTTGTCTGGGAGGAATACGTGCATTGATTTTTATCTCATGTACTCGTGCTGGGAGCTTGAAAGCATGCAGATACGGGTTTAGATTCTCCTTCAAGTTTAGCATTTGAAATGGAAGCTCTGGAATGCTTCACTTACATACAAAGCTGTCAGTGTCAAACGATTGGTAAGAAAAGGTGTTTATCACATGGGATTATTGCAATAAGATGGTGCTGGAGATGCCATGTGAACTTTTGCTGTGTTCAGAGCTTGTATTGGGAGCCTTCCAGTTCTTAAAGGGGCTACAGGAAAGCTGGGGAGGGACTGGAGAGTGCAGGGACAGGATGAGGAGGAATGGTTTTCAGCTGAAAGGGGAGATTTAAATGAGATCTTAGGAATAAATGTTTTCATTTGAGGGACTGGCACAAGTTGCTCAGAGAAGTCATGAATGCCCCGTCCCTGGAGGTGCTAAAGGCCAGGCTGCATGGCGCTTTGAGCAACCTGACCCAGCAGAAGGTGTCCCTGCCCATGGCAGGCGATTGGAACTAGGTGGGCTTTGAGGTCCCTTCCATCCTAAACCATTCCATGATTCTATGAATCTAAATAGACTGATCCCCACCTTACCACAACCTCATCTTAGGGAGCTGCTGAGTGTGATGAGGTCTCCTGTCCTCCTCTTCGAGGCTCAACTCAGTTGCTTCACACAGTGCCGTGGCTCTGCTTTGGAGATTAATGCATGGCAGTTGTCTGCATTTCAGTACTCCCAACAATGGTTGAGAAAGCAGCATAGTGGTCAAGTTGCTGTTGGATAATGGTTGGTTGTCGTTAAACTGGAACTTGGACAAACTAGGTACAGCAGAAGAAAATGAAGGCTCATTTGAGAAGTTTGGGTTCTGCATAGCACCTTTGTGGTCTTCAGAACGCGTTCCGCTTACAAAGACAAAAATAGGCTTGCATTTACAAACAGCGTGGCTGATACATATATTCAGTAACTCTGTCTAGGAAAGTGTGTGAGTGGAAAAATCTGTTACATGAAGTAATGGAAACATAGCTGCTTTTGCAAATTCACTTGGTTCAAGCACAAGTTATAAAAGAAATACAGAATTATGCATAAAATGGACAATGAGAATCAATGTAAAGCATCAAATACTGCAGTGACACGCAGGTTGTATTGGATCAAACTGCTTTAAGTGTTGCTACGATCAGGCCATTCTCATAGGGTACTGGAAGGGCTGGTATTTACAGCCTCTTCCTCCGTGTGCTGGTACCTGTGCTCTGAGCAGAGATGGCCCCCTCTCTTGGTCTCCTGTCCCCCACTGTCAGGACAGGCATGGAACTATCAGTGTTTTTCTCTTCCAGGAATATCTCTCTTTTCCCCTTGGCCCTGTGTGAACTTCCAGTGTCTCGAGCACACTTAGCTAAAGCATTCCTTGCTGAGCTGCCACTTGCACGTAGAATCACTACTTTGCTTGGGACCTGATTCCGAAGTTCCATTTAGTGTCTCTTGGTTTATTATGGTTTAACCCCAATTGGCAATTAAGCACCTCATGGCTGCTGGCTTCCCTCTTAGTGGGATGGGGAGAAGGGGGAGCCGTGAAACTCATGGGTTGAGATAAAGACAGTATGATAGCACAGCAAAGGAAGAGATAATAACAATAAAAACATACAGGTCCAATGATGCACATCGCAATTGCTCACCTCCCACTGACTGTTGCCCAGCCTGTCTCTGTGCAGTAATCCCAGCACTCTGGCCAGATCCCCCAGTTTATATGCTGGGCATGATGTCTAGCTCTTGGTGGATGTTGCTGTTCTGGGTTGATAATGACTGTGAGTGACTGGGGGTTGATTTTTCCAGATGTAGGGAAGCTGGTGTGAGAGCTTCTTACTCTGCTGGAGGAGATGCTGCCTGTGCAGCTTGGCTGAGGTCTGGGATTGTAGGAGCAGTTTGATCCGATTTGGTGCATGATTAGGATGGCGGTTTAAAGTAGGTTTTTTAATGGCATTTAAGGAATTTCAAATAGATGACCAGTACGAGGGGTAAGGGGTTTCAACTGAAAGAGAAGAGATTTAGATGAGATGTTAGGAAGAAATGTTTTCCTGTGTGGGTGGTGAGACACTGGCACAGGTTGCCCAGAGAAGCTGTGGCTGCCTCAGAATCACAGAATCACAGAATGACCGGGTTGGAAGAGACCCACTGGATCATCGAGTCCAACCATTCCTATCAAACACTAAACCATGTCCCTCAGGACCCCGTCCACCCGTAACTTAAACACCTCCAGGGAAGGCGAATCAACCACCTCCCTGGGCAGCATATTCCAGTGCCTAA